>JPYR01000008.1:270843-290484 GCA_000775305.1 Belgica antarctica
TTTCATGTCAAACTGTGTTCGTTAGTAAGGTAACGTCAACATTTTAAAATGAGATAACTTTCATAGGCCTTGGTTTGGTTAACTGCATTTTAGATAAATTTTATTTTTAAAAATTGATTATCAACATCACTGCCAAACAGTCCCACATTCACCCTCTCAAGATGCTTTTCCTTAGTACGCAAAATGATTTATAAAAATTTAGATAAAAGCGGAATATTATAGCTTAGAGTTTTCAGCGTGTGTTTAAACGGGGTTATTTCTCAATTATACTTCGCAGAAGCTAAGAAAAACGTTTTATTGCCTGAACCTTAGCACAACAACAACGTCATTCGTAAACAAACCCTAAATCAGCCTCATTTTTCATTAGTGGCGGTTTGAATTCGGGTCCGGATGTGTCTTCTTCACTCCGCGCTTCTTTTTATTTCCGTTTTAACATACATAACGAGTTGAAAGAGCTTAGCTTATGATCAACGTTTGCGAAAAGCCTGAACATAAAGTTGCCAGAAAGAAGTAAATTGATGGAGATGATGAGAATAATGGTTCATTTTCACACTTTTGAGGCAAGTACCGAGAAATTTCATTTGTCATCAGCCTTTCACACGAACGATAGAGAAACTTCAGACGAATTGTCTTTCTCGAACAGTGGTCACAAACAAATTTCACTCTACCAGAAACTATTATTTGCTTCTCACTTCATTACCAAGCTTTGAAGTGGATGCAAAAGTTTTCGTCTCTGTTCTTCGTCGTCGTCTCCATTGAAGGCAAAACTTTCAGCAAAGTCTGAAAATTCGAATTGAATTTCAATTAGTTTTAAGAATTGATTGAGTCGAAACGGGGAAGCTTCTAACGAAGTGGGTCTCATTAGATCCATAAGATCGCCGTCACGTAGCTCAAGGTTCTCGTTCGTCGTTCCGTTTGTCAAAGTTAGGAAGGTTGATGTTTTGGGATTATCAGCAATAAGGGTCATAAAAATTTATCAGATTAGCGTCGTAGCAAGCCACCAAACTCGGCCGTTCAAGCTGGTGGAATACATTTTCGGCGGAAAACTTTCTAACACAAATTTTGATAAGCATTGTTACAAATTTAGTTTGAAATGTGCGTTGTTTATGTGGGATTTGAATTTATATTAGAAGTTTGGTTGACTGCTGTTAATTGTGGTCTATGGCTAAAGTTTACGAGTCTTTGTTAAATTAAGACTTAAAGAAACTTTGAACTTTCTGTGAAAAAAGTTCCAACCATGCAAACATTTATTAAGGTAGAGTCTAGTTCAAGTTCTACGAAATATAAACTCATGAGTTATTTGATTCTCCAAGTATAGCTTTAGCTTTAGACTTTTTTCAAGGACCAGCTTTAGCTTTAGCTTTAGGGGTTTTGAAAAACTTCAACTTTAGACTTTAGCTTTAGAGTTTAAAAAAAAGTCTAAATTCAACCTCTGCTTCAAAATACTTCTAATTTCAATTTCTTAAGTCCTTTTTTCAACGACGGCTTATAACAAACATTTTCAAAAAAAAATTCTTCACAACATAATTAAATGAATGTGAAATCTCATTTCTGAGTGATAGCCGTTAACAAAAAGCTATAAACATAATGAAATATAAAAATTGGTCGGCTATTAGCATAGCTTATGAATATTTCCCGCATTTTTGATTCTTTTTGGAAATGGTTTAGGTTGTCAGATTGAATTTTGGTATAATTTCGCAGTCTTTTTGTGAATTTGGATTAGTCTCTCGCCAGTTTAGGTAGCGGAAAGCAGCTGTTCAGCATTACAACGCCAAACAGGGCAGGTAATCTGTCTTCATATTCAGAGAAGATGCAAATTTGTCATTGAATCAGTTCCTACTTTAAGGCACTTAGCATGCACAAATGAGGTTAACTTCCTCTCCAATATCGCCTAAAGTGAAAATCGTTGTCGTTGAAGCAGAATTTAAATTAAAATTGAAACGTTACTACATTGACTCGAACGCTTTTCTTTCTCGTAGTGTTGATAACGATTTCCCTGCTTTCCCAGTTCACTGCTTTTCTCACGATATAAATGAAATTAAAGTAGCAGTTTCGATGTACGGAGGGAGACGACGGCAAGGAATTGTAATGTTTATGGGAAAATCTACTTCAAACCGACTTTTCTGTTGTCACGAAATCAGAAAACTTTTCGTTCTCGCCGAGAATAATTTCTGCATAAAATTCTTTTTTTCTGTTTTTATTACGTTTACTTGAAATGTACATGAAATTTTCGGTTAGCTTCTCTTTCATTTTCCTTTCCGCCTTTATATGCCACCCACTCACTCGGCTCGCTTGCTGACTTCGCCAGCTGGTGCGAGGTGGAGGCTTTTTCTCAGTAAAGCACCGAAATTAGACTAACAAAAAACTAGAAAAGGAAAAATGCTGAAACAAGAGACTGAAATTGTATGTAATCATGAAAATTCGAGTGAAAATATTTTTGGTCAACATTACAGGCCTTTATAGCCTTCGTTCTCATCGAAAATTTCATGATATGAATGACGAAAAATTTACATTTCAGCAAAAAGCTGGACGACAACTTGAATTGGCATCTAATTTGTAATTTCCAAGCACCTCGCAATCGCAGAAAGAATTTGTCGGCAGTGTGCACGAAGTTCGTGTGAAGAAAATATATCGTAAGTGAGTTATACATGTGCACAATGAAAGCTTTAGCAAAGCATAAAACACATCGATAAATTAGCATTAGGTTGTGAAAGGTGCTCGAAAGGGAAAGTGAATGGAACAGCTTAATTTAAGACTGTAGAAAATTGAAAAGTAAGGCGCGGATATTTACGTCGTTATGTTATGAATCTTTTGAGATTGCTTCATTAATGGCGAGTGCCTTAGAGTGAAAGCTTTAGTAAGGTTTGAGTGGAAATTGGATGATGCTAATGATGTTTTAGAAGGAACTAAGGGTGGCTGTTGAAGATTTTATCAAAATTTAAAGAAAAGGTTTAGGGTTGGCACTGGCATGCAAGGTTACATTATGGTGACTGTAAAATGGTGAATAAAAATACGTTGAATCTTGGAACTATTGCTTAATGTTGAAAGCAGTAATCAAAGAGTTGTTAAGACTGTGGCACTTGAAACGAATCTGTAATTGAAACAAATACAATCTGAAAAATTTAAAACGACGCCTCAATAAAATTTTTTCAAAGTTAAAAGCGTGGCATGTAAAAAGGTTTGAATTATTAACACAAGCAGAAAATCTTCAACAGTCAGCGCCACCAACCCATCTAGCTAAATCAGTTAACCCTTCAGCACACCCACATCCGGATTTACTTTGTTGCGGATTAATCCAAAGCAGTTTTCGTATCAGAAAGGCTAGAAAACAACTTCGAGATTTTTAGATCAATATTCTGTCGCTTTTAAAAAAAACACGAAGGTCAGTTTTATATCTATCCCAATTAAATTTGGATAACGTTCATTAAAAGTCGAGTCAACTTTCTACCCTGATCAACCCTTCGCCGTTCCTGTGTTTTTTAATCCAATTTAGAGATAAAGGTTTAAAATTAAAGTCAACGCCTTCGCCCTTTGAAGTAATGCTTGACACCGTACCGAACTTTTCACTTCCGTAGCTAAGAGGTCGTTAAACACTCTCTACACTCAAGTAACCTTCACTTCCTTAATCACCATGCGCAATCGGAAGCTCGTTGAGAAAGCGAAACTTCAAAGCTGCTGCTGCTGTCAGTTTAAAAACTCGAAAGAAATTGTTGTTTGCTAAAAATTTCACAAGGAAATGCACATGACTGTCGCTTTTCTTCCGTAACTCAATCTCAAGTATCTCGTTTAATCTACTGAATTCATCGAGTCACGCTTCACAACGAGACAAAGCGAGAAAAATGAAAAAGTTTTTTCATCGCGCGGAGCTTTCGAGAAACAGCTGCAGACAAGTGAAACAATTAAAATTCAATTTCGGAAGTAGCAAACAGTGTGTAAATGTAAAGCGAGAAATCTAATTTACTTTGCAATTTAACTTGGATGTAATTACGCGAGTTTATCGTGAAAGCAAGAAAAACTGTAATAGTCAAACTCCGCGCCACACAATTCTCCACGATTGTTTACTCTATTTCACGCTGCTAATCATTATTTTGTTGTGTTTAACTCTAAAAGTTTTCACTCCTAAATATCACTTCTGCTTCTATTTACTAGTAATAGTCGCGTGAAAGCTGCAAAACTCGAGCCCTCAAAACGTGCGGTGGAATGACGATGCGGAAGTTTTGGTTCGCCATTATTGATATTGTTCTGTTGGTGGCAGTTTCTTGTGCTGAAAGCAATGGTAAAGAGTTGTGGCAGTGCTGAGCAAAAGTCTCGTCTTATTTACATTTAATTTGGATTCACAACAAAGCAGATGAAGGCAGTAGCGACGACATGCAAGCAGGCGAGATCCTGGTCGGCGACATGATACTGAACTCGGAACAAATGAGATATCTGTATTCAAGGAACGGCTCCGAGCGATTAGCACTCGCCAGTCCGTTTACACGATGGCCGAACGGAGTCGTCTTTTATAGCCTGGACAAATCGTTGGACCGGAAAGGAAAGGAAGTCGTAATTGCGGCCATGGAATACATTCAGGACGTGTCTTGTATACGTTTTGAAGTTAAAGATGAAACGACACAGAATTATGTATTAATTAAGTCAGGGCGGGCGTGCACCTCAAAAGTCGGAATGCGACGTGGAACCCAGCTAATGATAATTGATGGTAATTTATGCTCGAAGGGAAGCGTCGTTCACGAGTTCCTTCATGGACTTGGCTTTCTGCACATGCACACAGCCAGGAACCGTGATAGCTACATCAAAATTAACTGGCAGAACATCCGCGATGACGCTAAATTGAACTTCAAACACTTTGTGGCACCCGTCAGTATGTTCAAAACGGAATACGATTACGATTCAATAACACATTACAGCAACATTGCCTTTGCCAAGGACAAGAAAAATCCAACGATAACGCCAAGAAAACCTGCACCGAACATGGGGCAGAGAAAAGGTAAAAGGCATGTTGCGTTCAGACTTCTTCTGACGCGACTGCTTGTAAGCGACTGCTGTCGCAAAGATCTGGGTAGGACTGTATTTTGATTAGGTGCTTTATTGAGTGTCGGTTGGTAAAGCCTGAGATTTTGAATTGAATGAGTGATAGAATTGGATTGGATAGAATCAAAGAACTTTACCTCGCAAGGCCTTTACATTTGCTTCCCTGACACTTAGAACTGACTTGTTCTTTCGAAGTTTCTAGCTCTCTTCGAACTGTTTGGTTTGAGATCTGAATTTAGACTGATTTTAGAAACGCTTTTCGTTTTGAGGAAAACTTTTGATTTGATGACAAGATTGCTTGATGGGTTTTTGGGTTTGGAATTTCTCATGCAATATTTGCAGCGCTGGCTGCAACAAGGCAAGCAGATGGAAAATGAAGGTTAGGGTCGGGTGTGGGGAGATGGGTCTTATCTGTAACATAAAACTTAATGCCCAGACCTTCCATACACGATCTCCATTCGTCGTTCTCGCATACTCTCGCTTGATTGTGAGGCAGAATTTGAGTTGTTGGAAATGAAGAAAGCTGAAATGTCGAAATTTCATTTTTTGAAGAAGGAAATTTCGGAAATGTTTTCAGAAGAATGTAGTTTCGAAAACTCCAGTATCGAAAATAATTTTCGAAGATTAAAAATATAGAAATGTGAGAAACTTCTACGATTGTTATGAAAATGAACATTTCGAAATCGAAGTTTCGAATTAAAATTCGGATGAAATTGAATTTCAAAGTTAAGACTTGATTATGACAGTTAAAAAACTTGATTTCGAATGCATTTTTGAAAGTCGGAATAAGATTTTTTTTATTTTCAAAAACTTAGTTTCTTTTTTAAGCAAAACAAGTGCAATCTTCGAAAAGCTTTAAACAAGTCTCTACTTCAAACATTTTTAGACATTCCAACTATCTATATTCTACCTTCCGACGTTCATCCCACCCAAAATTGCTATCACTCACAATTTTCTCGTTTGCCAACTACTTTCTTTTCGTTCTTAGAAATGAGTACCGGTGATATCATCAGATTAAATCGCATGTACGATTGTCCTAAGTTCAGAGAAGACGAAGCAGCACGGATAACAGATAACGGCGCAACAACACCAGTGTTTAAGGGAGTCACCGTGAAGCGAGTTGGACTCAATAAAACGGAAGATACTTCCGATGAACTGGTGAGGTCGCTAGAAGGCAACGAGAGAGATCTGAACTCGATTGGCACCTTGATGAACGGTGAAGAAGACGACATGATTTTAAGTAGTGAACAGATCGATGCATTGTATTCGTTAAATGCTGTGAAACGTAACGGCTTAAAGTCAGCCTTCCATTACTGGCCCTTGGGAGTCATCGCTTTCGAAATTGATCCGACCTTTCGTAAGAATTTTACTGCTTTCACATTATCTCTCTTCTTTTGCCTTGTTTTGACGAGTTTTGCGATCAAAACTGCCCGGAACGGGGCTAAGCAAAAAAAAATAAATCGTAAAAGCGAGAGATGGCATCTGCAGAGACGATGGGGCCAGTCGTAAGAAATTCAATCTTTTTTCACAGATCCCGAATTCATCTCAACAGTTTTTGAATCTATGAGTTACATCAGCAACCGTTCGTGTGTGCGGTTCACTCCAAAGACACCGTATCATCAGAATTACATTTACATCACCAAAGGCCCCGGTTGTTCGTCGGAAGTCGGCTTGAAACACATTGGAAAGCAATTGATGAATTTAAATGAGGAATTCTGTCCACGCGGAAAAATTATTCATGAACTCCTTCACTCGTTGGGATTTCTACATATGCATACAGCAAAGTAAGTACACATTGCGATGGGTGACTTCGGGGGTTACGGGTTGAATGGAAGGAAATTGAAGAAAACTGGCATTGAATTTGAACGGGTGTTTGATTTTAGGGTTTGATTCTAGGTTTGATTCTAGGGCGTGGTTTTTTAAATGGGCGGGGATCAAGTTTAAAAGGTGGAATTACTTAAATTTGGTTAAGTCATTGTAGCGACAGTCAATATTTTGAGGTATCATAATTCAAAGGCAGTATAAGAATTTTTTGAAAAAGTGGGCGGAGATTCATCAAATTATCGATTGAGATCTGAAAAGAGGCGGGTCTCTGTTGAGTCATTTCTGTTACTTCAACCTTTTACAGTCTTTAATGTCAAAAATTTATGAATGTTTACATTCAATAGGGGCGTGGATTAGAAGTTCAAAAACTTTGAACATAAAACAGGGCGTGTCTTACTAAAAAATGCTTGACTTACTCAGTTTCTCTTGAAATTCCTGTTGTAAACAAGATTCTCAATGCTTTTTGCTACAACAAACTTGAACGTTGACATTTATCGTGTAGTACTTCAAGTCAACATGCAACGTGACGCAATTACCCAACTTCATCCTCATGAATATTGCATTTGATTACTTGATGCGCAAATTTTTCTCTCTGGAACAAGCGAACATGAGCATGGAATGCATTAAGCACTTGCAGTGATGCATCCGTGATGAATCTTTATGAGATCTGCAGCAAACTTTGCTTCTTTAGAAGTTTCTCTCCAGTGAGAGATGAGGTTTCCTTCATGAAACTCACGACTCAAAGACAAACCCAGGGATCAAAGACTTAAAAATTAATTATTTATTCTTGCCAGTCACCCCACGTCCAATTGTTTTCTTTTTTTCCCTTCCACTTCATCTACATCGAACAAACGGAAAGAAAAAGTTACAAACAAATTTTATCATTGTCTTCTTTTTGCACTGTTCTTAATTTTCACGGTGCTTTCCAGCGAACGTGACAATTTCCTAAAAATAAACTGGGACAACATTAAAGAAGCGGCGTGGGTCAATTTCAAGCAGTTTTCGGCACATGTTTCGATGTTTTCAACGCCGTATGACTACGGAAGCATCATGCACTACAGTCCGACGGCGTTTGCCATAGATCGAACCGTGCCGACACTTGTTCCGCTCTTGCCTGCACACAGCATGGGACAACGTGACGGTAAAAATCGCTTTTTCGTTTTCCTTTAGCTCGATAAAAGCTTCAAATGCAGATTGTTAATTATCTTCCGCTTACTTTCCCGGCTGCACCGGAGAACAGCTATGAGTGATGGTGATGTAATTCGATTGAATCGAATGTACAAATGCAGACCAGCATATAATCTCGTCAATAATCTTCCTACGGCTACGACCGAATCACCGATTGAAGCTGAAAAACCCAAATCGAATTCGACGATGTTTGGCATGCTGATATTCAAAATAATTCCAGGAAATTAATGATTTTGGCACATGTCAAATGCAAAATCTGCTTTCACGAGCTTTCTCTCGCTGCGCATTTGACAATCAAAAACTAAAAATAGATTTTTAAAGAAAAAATAAATAAATAAATAAATCCTGCGTTGTTTCTCCCTAAACTTCCGCAACTTTAGAATGATGAATTGCAGTGGTGCATGCGAAAGCAAAACAAATCAACTCGGATTGAACAATCTTTTCGAACGAATAAGCAGTTTTGCTATAAAAAACTGTTCACACTTTTTTTGATGTCATGGAATTGTGTCATGGACAGGCTTTGGCGTGACGTGGGAAGGAAATGGAACGTTACTGAAACAGAACAACGTATGGAAATCAAGTTGATGGGATTAGTTTATTGATCCAGTCGTTTTAAATACAGCCTTTTGTTGCATTTTCGCTTTGTTCCGATCTTTTGGCAGCTTTCCAAGCGTGTCAAGTGTTTTTTGTTTAAAAATAGTTCATTCTTACTACTATAGGAATTGAACCATGCACTTGTTGATTACACTTCTCATATAGTTACAAGTCCCAACTAAGCCAACAATTATGTTTTTTACAGGCCGCAAAGCAAGCTTCTGAAATAAACAGTTTTCTTTGAATCTTTTTGGTGTAATCATCGATTTCTTCTTAGTACTAAGCCCACGATGGAAGCAATCCCCACAGGATCACACAAAAATACTCCCCAGTCTGTATGTACACATGGTGATAAATTTTAAGAGTTTATTGAAGCTTTAAAGATTTCCTGACCTTTTTCGTTCTCAGAAAAACAATTTTATCTTATCCGTCTGCAATCTATGGTTGTGTTTGCATTCGAGAGAAAAATTCAATTCAAAGATGGAAAATAAACCGAATGTCATTTCGGTCTTAGAACTTCTCGGAATTAAGATTTGTTCTGTTTATGGATCCGATTTACTAGCGCGCAGCCTTGTCACTTTCATTTGTGACGCTTTGACATAAATTTCCTGTCGCTTGTTGCAACCTGAATTCGTTCATTATTCAATATCTTGTCATTTCGTTCTTCAATTTCGTCGACACGTTGCGTGAATTATTCGTGCAATTTGTGACGCACTGCTATATTGATGAAGAGAAAAAACTTTTCGATTTCTTTGCAACACAAGTCATCCTAATTTAGACTTCTACTCAAATTTTTTTATGAGTTATGCTCTATCGATTTCTGCCATCTTTCCGTAGCTGTGCCTTAACGTCTTCAGCAGAATCCGGTAATAAAATATTCAGTTGATCTGAACAAAGGGACAGAAGAAAAAATCGTTTCGTATGTCGTTTACGGCAAAAACTTGCGGAAGAAAGGAACGAAAGCGATCAAGAAGGTCTGCGAAAGGCACAGCGATGGAGAAGACGGCGAAAGAAAAGTTTTCTAATTTTCCATTTGCAATTTTATTTGCGAAAAAAACTCCCTGCTTTTTCATTTCCAACAATTTGTCATTTTACTGCTGATTATGTCGTTGATTTCTGAAGGAGATGGGAGAAGAAGAAGAATTCACATGCAGGAAAAGGCAAAAAAGGAATCGAAAGATAAAATTGTTATGCAAAATAAAATTTCTTTTTCAAAATCTCATTCCATTCTGAACGGTTGAGTTTGTTCGTTTTCATGGAAAGTTGCTACGGAGGATAAGAATGTCCGTTCCAATGAAATTTATGGTAAGTGCCAGTGCCAAAAAATTTGAATTTTTCTCAAACACGTCGAGGCCTTCTCCCGCAAATGTGTACACCGGAAAAATCCAACGAGAAAATCTCTCTTTGTCTTCATATTTTAATCCAGTGGAAACAATATTTTTTTACGTTTTGCCTTCGCCCACTAAATCTGTATGTTTAAGGACGGCAAAACGAGCCTTTTTTGATGTAAAAACGAGTGTTAGATATCTAATACATTTTTCAGGCGCTTTCTGTCATGCTTTCGAAGCAGACGGAAAAAATTGCTTTTGACACGGACAAAAAGTTTTTGGCGTAAACAAAAAGGTAGATTTCTAGTGATAATCACCACGTTTACAATTCCTTTGACCTTTCATGGCAACTTCATCGAGATCCAGTGCGTGCTAGGTTATGATTTACAAGCACACGACTCGAAAGCTTTCTTCGGGCAACATGGAAAGCTCGGCTGTTGCTTGAAGGTGTTGCGATTTTCACTGACTTGAAATGAAAATGGACGTGAAGGATTGTAGAATTTTTGTGGGAAATAATTTTTAAATTATTGAAGCTTTTTGTCAAGATTCTCGAAACCTGATACGTAAGATATAATATTTCTCAAGGTTGATATTTTTACAAGCATTGAGAAGTAGACACTGTAATTTATTATTGAAAATGCTTGTTTGTAAGCTAATAATTTTTTACTTTAAGCGGATTTTCAAATTTCATAAGATTTGAGAAGCTTTAACCAATGTTGAAATCTACAGCTTTAAATCGAGATGAAATTTCCCAACCTTGACAACATTAAAAGCTTCATCAAGATTCTCAAGACCTACTTTAAACTTTAATTCGCTCGTGTAAAATTCGATTAAGAAATTTAACTTTATCCCTTCTAAAAGCTTTGGAAAAACTTTTTTAATATTTTATTAACTTTCATGAAAAGCTTTTCTATAAAGTTCCGCTTTATTCTCGCTGTTAAACTAGAAACTGTCACCCTTAAAACTTCAATCAAATTCAAACGTGATGGTGTAATTGGAAATCACTTCAAGGGGAGAAATAATTGAAGTGTATTCAGGAATTTCCGTTCAAATTATCACATTTACGATACTTTATCATCCTCTTTATCTTTTCCCATTAAGGCATTCGGAATATTCCAAGGGTTTCTTTGCGTCTCTACTGGGACGTAAAAAAAAGATTTCTTGATAGCGGAAAGCTGATCCGAAAGTCTTTGATGTATAATTGAAAAGCTCGGCAGTTGGGAAAAACTTTCAAGGTTCGATATTCTATTTCCATTCACATTTATTTCTCATTAAAGAGAAGTCGCACCTTCACGTGTTTGGAAAACAAAAAGCAACTGATTACACCAAGTTTCAATGGAAATTTAAGCTTCTTGGCGATTCTGATTTTGTTAATTCATGGAATAAACAGAAAATTGAGAAACAACTTATTGTCAAAACATTTCCATTTGAATTTGAACTTACAAATAAAAAATAAAGTCGACAATCTTTCTCGCTAATTTGATGTTTAAATTTTGACTTTAAGCGTCGTAGGGTTGATAGTGATTTATTCTGAAAACAGAAGCTACGACTTAAATCACGAAAGCGCCAAGCTTTTCTAAAAATTTCAAATGTCATGCAAATGAATTGCTAGTTTACAGCTTTCATAAACAAAGACGAAAAACAACGTTCACCGGCTACGTAAGTAGAAGGTAACAGTGATTAGATTTAACATGAAAAGGTTGGTAGGACAACAGTAAACTTCCAAGACATGCTGTGTGCCTTATTGTGATTCAAGATCACACCGTTCTTTATTGTCCATTGTCTGCGATTATAATCCGGCTGTCTGAGATCGTCTCCGACACAAACCCGTGATACAGATTTATTTATTATTTGCTCTACCTGCAGCAATAACAGTAAATCAATTAATTAGCGGTAATTAAAAAGATTTTCTTTCTCTCGTTTTTTATGCTTTCTCCACATTTTCCAGTTTCGTTATTTCTTCTATCCCAATCAACAGCAACAAGGATGATTCCATTAAGCCAATAGGGATGGGGAATGGCTAAAGGCAATCAGAAACAGCTACACCAGCATCAGGTTTAATGAATTGAGAAGTTATTGTTATTTAAATTAAGTCGATCGAGGGGAAAAATTCAAATTAACACAATGTACTTTACTGGCGGCAGCGTCTGAGTTGAGAGTGAATTTACCATGCATTCGAAATTGTATTGTAATGAACTGTCTGTGACTTTTCCGACAAGCTAAAAATAAATGACTTTCAAAGAGTCTTGTCTAGTTTTTTGTTGTGCTTTAATCACGCTAACAAGAAACTGTCTGAGTTTCCAAAATTAACGACATTTTGTTCAGTAAAGACGCTGATTTACGTTGTTTTTTTTTAGACTAATTAACTGTTGACAAATTAAAAACAGATTTCGAAACAAACGCGATGGAATTTATGGGAAAACAATCCAATTTTCATTAGCTTTTGGAAACTTTTGATGAAAGAATAAATTTCTTGCAATGTTTACTTTACGACTGTGAAGCTTGTTCAGCAGTTGTGTCCAGTTGCAGTGTTTAAAATGGTCGTTGAGTTCACTTGTATAGCTAGCCGTTGAAACAAACTTTGAAAATCAAGTTTGCAAAATAATCCAAACAGAAGTAAATCACGTCCATTGAAGCGCTGTTTCAATCACTTACGTCACCCATGGACAACTCTTAAAGACTTTTTAAGCTTCGTTTTACATCGTGATTTATTTAACTACCGTTACGTTTATGATCATTAGTACAGCTACGTTCTTGAAATAAAAAATCACGAATTGTTCAACTTGTTGACGATAACGACTCGTCTGGCTTTTGATTCGTCAAGTGGTGGTTATTGTACATTGTAAGTTAACTTGTGAATAAACGTCAAAGCACCGTAAAAATTGAAAAGAAAAACACGAAAGTACGAAATGAATTTAATTCAATATTTGTTCACCCGCTGGCTTCGTAGCCATCGATCTGCAAAAGCGATGAAAAAAGTCGTAGAAAAAGTTAACCGAAGTTGAACTTTTATCGTCGAAATAGGGCACAAGTCAGCAATTTTTCAGATTGACCGGAAAATAATGACATTTTTTATATAAACATTTATTTATAAATAATGGATATCAAAGCGTGAAAATTGCCCGGTCATCAACTTATCTTTAACCGAGCTTTCTCTATCGTATGCTTCAAGACGAGATGGAAACGTCCGACACATCATTCCGAGTGTTACTATCGTCCCGAAGTTGATATAAATGCGCCACCGCCGTTTGGAATGTTTCATGATAAATAATTCTCGCTTTCGCAATTGATTTCTTGATCAAGTGTTTATCTCTTGCTGTGCATGTGAATAAAATACAAGATGAATTCATTACTAGTCTTTCGGAGTCAGCAGTGATGTGTATTAAGCAGCTGACGAGTTCGAGGGATTTGTTGCTGACTAGGAATCATGATATCGCAGTTAAATTGGTTTTCGGTTAAGTTCGATAATAATCGATTATATTTTTCACATGACGATAATTATTTCTGCAAAGTAACCTGATTCTGGTTGTAGATTAAACGTTCAAATTGACTAGATAACGATGAACGGTTGATTCGATTCACATTTGAACTGTTGCTACAAAATTATGATCTAAGAATCCAGTCAAATTGGAAATGTTGTCAATTTTCATCGCAGTCACCTCTAGACTTTTCAATTTCGTCACTTTTTCTTTTCCGTTTAGTTTGTATAGACGTGTTTCTCTATTCTCTTGTAAATTTTTCTCCTGTCAAAATCAGACATGTCCGACTTCAGTGACCTCGAAAGCCGTCAACTCGCGGAAGTGATTCGACAAATCATCTGCATCATGCAAGTCATCGATCAGCGCACAGTTTTGCGTAAGTGCCTCAACGTTTCTGTTCGATTTGGTTCTCAAGATTTTTCTTCTTTGACAGCAACCACCAAGCCAAAGGCTAACAAAACCATGTGCAAGCCAGCAGCACGTAAAGTCGCACGACCAAGAGCCAAAACGATGGTCTGCCCGATGCCGGCACAAAAAAAAGGCGTGAAAAAGCGTAAGCCTGCACAAAAAACGAGGAGTCTTAAGACCTTGTCCAATGCTTGTCCAATGCCGGGACATTCTACTGGACTTCCCAGACCCTCCTTTCCGTACCCTGGTTACACTGGCTCCATCACGCGATCGATGACTGCTAAAGCTCGCACGGGAATTTCGCCGAAGAAACATGTTCAACTTGTCCGCCGCCGTACAGTTGTCAAGAAGCCTGCAAAAAAGTCACTGGCGAAAAACGTTTGCAAGCAAAAGGTCCGCCGTCAGAGCCGCAAGCGACCACTTGTTAAAAAATCAATTGCCCGCATGAAATGTCCATAAGAAATTCAAAATCCATTAGTCAAAATTCCCGTTAATAAATTATTCAATGATGTCAATCAAAATTCTCCAGTAGCTTTGATGGTTTTCAATAAATTTTTATAATACTCTCAGTGACTTTGCTGGACTTGCAGCATCCGTACATTCTGGTTTTGTATGAAATAAATGAAAACAAAATTTCAACTTGGTTTCTACAAAACAGCATCAACGATGATCGGGGGTTGTAAAACTTCAAATCCAATCAAAGTTTCAATCGAACAGAATCTCAGTTGACATTCGAACATTCGAAATTTTTTCTATCGACCAAAAACTTTTAAATTCTTGTAAATGGATCCAAATCTGGTTTTAGTTCCACGCCAACAGGTTCACGGAATTGTTTGTGAAGTTATGACGCTGATGCAGACACTTGAAGCACTGGTCAATGATGGTGAGTTAACTTGACACTTCTTCGCAGTGAATTGTCTAATTATTGTTGGATCCATAGAAAATTTACTCGACTGTCCGATGCAGCCCGATCCGGTGTTGATGGATCCATGATAGCAATGCCAAGAACGGTGGTTTTTCAGGAACTACATTTTCCATTGTCAAAAAATCTTCTCAAAATCCTAGACAGCATTGAACGATTGAAATTGGACTCCTTTGACTTTGCAACTGCCATTTTGTCAACCGCAGTAACGACTTTAGAAAAATTTTAAAAAAAAATCAGCAATCAAAGTTGTCATTCTCATGCAAATTTTAAACATAAAAAGTTTCAAGATTTCTTGAAGATTAATTCCAATTAAGTTTATTTCAATTCAAAGCTTTTGTCCCCATTTTACGTTCACCAAAAACCGATTTTTCTTTAGACTTCTTCTGAAATTTCTTCATAATTGGTGCTAAAAGCTGAATAAGAAACTCAACTTTCGCCCCCACCGCTCAGTTTCTTCTCCATCTTGACTCGTCTGAGTGAGGTCGAGTCTCCATTTTAATTTTTATGGACATTCGCTTCTGGGAACAAACAACAAGCAAACACTCGAGAAGCGTTGATTGACACAAACACAGATTTCCAATTTTGGCATGAAATTTCACTGCTAAGTGGCAGTGTCAAAGAGATAACAAGAACTTCAACTGCTTTGCGTGGAATTTCTCAGCTTCATTTTCTTTCATTGAAAGTCAAGAATCGCGAGACGAAAAAACTCGCAACAGATAAAAAGGCGATAAAAAAAAGTTTTGTTTTGAGAACAAGAAGCTTGAGATGAGACGCTGCGACAAACCATGAAAGGCCGATTGGAAATGGTGTCAAGTGGATCATGGAAGATACGAAAGTGTTTGCAGTGTCTTCAGGTTTCATTTTGGAGAAAAAAATTGTGGCTGAAGTTTTCACAAGCTACAAAAGAATCCTGAAAACCTTTTTCAGATTTATATTCTCATTCAAGTGTTTAAATTGATTACAAACCATCCAAAAATAAACAAACACTCGTCTGAATTCCTGTCAAAACAATTTTCAAACAGTTGCGTATGAAACGTTGCTAACGAACCAACCCTTCCGGGAAGATCAAATGCAAACAATATTACATTGGCGCTAAGGCAAAGGTGCTTATCGTCATATTTAAATCCAAACTTTTTTATATAATTCCCGGTAATCGCCCGATGAAGCTGCTAACGACCGCCTCCTTCAGCATTCCTTTTTACACTTAAATTAATTTCTCGCTGAGTAATTGTTCCGAGAACTCATAATTTCTTTTCTTATTTATTTATCTTTTGCTAAGTAGAGGTGCCTGCGTCACAGCCCATTGTTTACGAAGATGAAGACGTTTTCTGACATAGCTACGATAAGAAATGATAGAATTATAGCTTCTGAAGTATAAAACGATAAAAGTATTTTTCATTAAAGCGAACGTCGCAACACTTTTTCAAGCAGTTTTGAATCAGAGGACAAACATGAAGGGTTTCATTGGAGCGATTTTGTTTTTTACTGCTGTGACATCTGCCCGCGCCGGAACGCCGGTGCGTGGAACTGGTAGAATCGTCGGCGGTTTCGAAATCTCCCAAAAACTTGTCCCGTATCAGGTATCGCTCCAGTACGTTGACTATCATATTTGTGGAGGTAAATTCTACTTGAGTCGCAATGTCAAGTGGCTTATTACATCATCTTCTTTTCCTCCATCGACAAAAGGTTCAATAATATCGGAAAAAGTGGTTTTGACCGCGACCCATTGTGTGTGAGAAATTTCAGCGCAGTTGCTTCTGGGCTGACTTTTTACTTCTACAGGTACATACGGTTTGCCAGCGGCCTATTTCTCGGTTCGCGTGGGATCTGGTCTGCTTGAGTCTGGTGGTGAAGTCATGAAAGTGTCAAAAATTATCCAGCACGAACAATTCAATCGCATGACATACGACTTTGACTTCAGCATTCTTTTTCTTGCGAGAAAAATTGTCCTTGATGGAACGACAAAAGCAGCAATCGCACTGCCGGCAGCTAACACTCTAATTGCCGATAACACACCGATACTGGTTTCAGGATGGGGATATACCTTGAAGGCTTCCGAATCACGTGACAAACTCCGTGCCGTTGTCGTGACCACCAATAACCAAAAAGAGTGTGACCAAGTCTACTGGTACGACGGCGGAATCTCGGGACAAATGTTCTGCGCTGGTGATCCTGGAAAAGATTCGTGCAATGTAAGAATGACTTTGAAAGAATCTTTATGTTGACTGATGAGAAATTTCGTTGCAGGGAGATTCAGGTGATATCTGATAAGATTTTTCTCGGTAGTGTCATCAAGCACGGCTTAACGTGAGAATCTTGACGTCAATTTTATTGATGTCAAGCATCTGCGTGAAGTAAAACATCTGTCTGACGTCAAGAATAATGTTGGTTGACTTCAAGTGTTATCACAGTTCGTTGGTCATGTAATTTCTTGAAACTGTAAAATTCTAAATTTAGCACAACCTTGAAGCAACATTGAAGTGATTCTACATTGAAGCTTTCAAACATGTTCGTGAAAGACAATTGTTGGCTCAAGATAATTAGTATCGACCTTTATTTCTTGTCAATTTCGTCACCCCCAGGCGGTCCAGCGCGAAATCTGAACACCGGAACCTTGGACGGAATTGTATCGTTCGGCATGGCGTGCGCTGACGACATCTTCCCTGGAGTGTACTCTCGTGTAGCTTCAGTTCGACCGTGGATCTTGAAGAACGCTGGCGTTTAAACTGCATCCCCGACGACACGCGCTTCGCTCTTAATTCCCAGTTTGAAGACAATAAAATTTACATTTTGAAAGCAAAAGTTTTGTTCCGAAATATTCGCCAAGAATTTATTTCGCTGTGCTCTGTAATTTGAAGAAAAGTTTAAACTTAACTTTTGTTCTCTTCGCTTCGCTAATTGCTGGAATTTGGAAATTGTATTAGCATTACTTTTCCTTCTTTTCTTGCTTCTCTATAATTTTGTCATCTCGCAGCAAAAACTTTTTAATTCAATCTAGCAGACAGTGTTGCTGATATTCCTGACTCCCAGAAAAAGTTTGCAGACCCATGTCTTCTCGCCCATTAGTCGGGGCGAATAAAAAGCAAAGTTTCCGAGCGCGTCCCGGAAAGAAAGTGTTCAATGATTTGCCAAAAAGTCAAAAGCTGTTAAGACAACCCATCCTAATAAATGTTTAAAGCAAATTGACAGTTGACGATGAGGCCAATGAGGCCGAAGAATTAAAGTTAAATTGGAAAAGTCTCGGAGATATTTATAAGCACAGACATGCAAGTTTAGTTAAACTTCCCAAAAAATAGACCTTCGGGGCAAAGTTTATGGATTACTAAAACTTTATTGTTGTCCCTTCTTCTTCGCTACTCCTTCTTCATACACTTTGGAAGTTGGACCTTTTTTGTATTCAGTCGAGCGTGCATACATGTGCTTCACTTTTATTTCGATGTGATAGATGATAACAAGTAAGAAAAAGTTTCTGTCCTGTACTTAAGTTAGTCAATCGATAATCCAAAATGAAACATGAGAGAAAAAGAGTTTGCTTTTGAATAATTCTCACTGAATCTGGAGGTCATCTGAATAGCAAACTCTTACTATCTCATTTTGCGAGTTTTTGAAAGTAAACACATTCTTAGAAATTGTGGTTTCCAATACTTGTGGAGAAAGATGTGAAAATATTTTAAAATAAATTGCAGTCACAAAATTAAAGTCGACTGAAGTCAGATGATTCAATCATGAAGTAGGAAAAAAAATGTTTTCAATAAATTGTCCAGCACTTATTTTAATTCTACAGATTCTGCCTAATTCTGCCAATCTTGTTGACTGCAGTCACAGGTTTTGACTTAAATGCTTGAGTCGTATTTCCAGAAAAATCAAAAGCTAAAACTTTGTTATGTATTAACACTGTTGACAATAACAACTGACAATGAAACAATAACTTTTTTCAATGGATTGACAGCAACAACAAATTTTGAAGACATCAATATCAACGGAAGAACCGTGAAAATCAACTAGAACAGTTTACTGCAAGCTTGTTGCCAAGACTAAATGTGATTGAAGAATTGGAAGTGCAGGAAAAAAGCTTGAAAAAAATCAGCCGAAGGTTATTAAAATGTTGAAACTAGCTGGTGGGTAGTAGAAACTCTTGCATTGACTTGAAATATTTAAAATCAGATGTCAAAGGAACAACTCTGATTGAACTTGCTGGAGCGGTGGGTGTGAATTGTTCTGATGACTCTGTAGAAAACAATCATTTTGAATAAACAATTATTACAAATACATTTTAAAGAAATAAATGAATATTTTGGATTGAGTGAAACACTTTCTGGGTTAATGAACTTTTGAATAGGTTCAACTGATAAGTGATGCAAGCGTGTCGACAACAATCTGCACACAAATGATTATTTTTGACTTGTGGGCCAATAAAGAGAATATTTTTAGCAAAATCAACGTGCTGATCCACATTCTTATCAATTGTGTGGAGTGGAGTAGGCGTTCAGAATAATAATAAGGTTAAAATTATTCCTAGACGTGTGTTAACAAAACAAATAAATATTCTTTTTAGGTTATCAATTGTGGCTTGTTTGGCAACGTTCTTTTTGGCTACGTGTACCAGCTTTAATTTAGAGTGTGAAGAAGTAACTGAAACACAATACTACGTCGGTGAAAAAGTGCCCAGCTATGCGATCACATCTGTCAACGGCATTGATGCACCAACAGATTTTGAAAGCATATCTATTGAACTAGGAACCATTCACTAATCGAAAAATACTTTCGAAAAATACCATCGAAAAATACTTTCCTGACCTAAAAAAGTTATATTGTCCTAAAAGTGGACTTAAATCATAAAGCAAACGTGACCTAGAACAAATGA
>JPYR01000008.1:294913-305474 GCA_000775305.1 Belgica antarctica
AAAGTAGAAAAGGGAAAAATCTCAACGGACAAAATTGTTTTGAATGTCAAATAAGTTCTTCTGTTCAACTTTCGTTGTAAATTTGCAAAGCAATTGGTCAAACTCAAATAGCAATCATAAAGTGGTTTCATTTTGCAAGAGTAGTTGATCGTTACTGTTTATCAAAAAAAATTGTTTTCATGAAAACGAAGTGAGAGTAAACAACTCTTCAAAATATTTTCACTAAAAGCAGTTTTAAACAAAATCCTACCCAAACTGACCGCTGAGTGTTCATGTAAACACTTCAAGCCCGAACGCTTCCCGTCAAACTCTCACGAGTACTTTCGGTGTGTTGAAGCAGCTCTCGTGTTTTCAACAGTAGAAATAACTAGGAAACACTTGAATGAATAATTTATAGTTAGTTAGGAGTGAAGAAAAACGTTGAAAAACTTTTCAATACATCTCATTCTTGTTTTGCTTTCGCCACCGCTTTATTTAGCAACATAAATTTTTAGTTTGTCTGTCATGAATAATTTAAATAAATCTTTTTGCATGCCAGGCATGAAGAAGAATGTGAAACTCATAGCGATGTATAAGTGATATCAGTAAAGTGAAGAAATTATTCATCTTTTCCATTACCCAAGTTTTCATCGCACGATGTAGGAAGAAAAAAGTGAGTTTGCACTGAAAACGTTGGACAGTTTAATCTTTATGTTCGCAAGAAGCTTAACATCGCACCACATATTCAAGTAAATATCAGAACCCATTGCAACATTGCGATAAGAACTTTTTTCAATTCGACGGGATAAAAACATCCAAAAAACGTTTCACAGACTGCGTAAATTCAGGAAATATATATCTGAATAGATTGATAAATGAATGAAAATGTGTCGGTAAATAGATACAAGATGATAGAAGCATTGGTATTTGGTTACAAATTTGACAACCAGTCGTTGGAAAACCTTTTAAAATCTTTTCGGTATAATATTATTTAAGATTTTTGGTGCACTACACTTTTAATGTTGAATTTAAAAGGAAGAACCGAAAGCTTAAAGCTTAAAGCATGAACCAATGAATGTCTAGCGCTAATGACGAGTTCTGATTCCATAAATATGTTTCTTGTTACTTCTCGGAAGATGGTCAACCGAACAAGGCCTTTTTCCCATAATCAGGATTCTTCTTAGAAGGACGTTCGATCAAGTATGAATTTAAAATCCTAGGGCGTTGAACATTGGAAACGAAATTTTTCAAGAAAAATACGAGATTGAGTAGTAGAAATCTCAAATACAAGGAAAGCTTAAGAATCGACCAGTACTCTGAATTTTTACAACTTTTCTCAATGTTTCGAAGCAAAGCTTGGTTAATCCAAAATTAACTTAATTTAAATCAAACTTTACACCTGCTAGCAATCACTATCACATCATTAACTAACCAGTCCCAAGGCCCCATTTACGTTCCACCCACTGCAGTTGGTCGTTAATGTTATCTTTTCTACCGTCAAGCAGATTCCTTAAAGCAATAACAGTAAAGTCGATGAAACAAATTTGATTACCGAGTTTTTCAACCCTTTTTCACGGGGTTTTACTTTATTGCATGGTCATTGAGAGAATATAAATGAATTTTAATTATGAATAAAGTCAGAAACAGCTTTAACTTTACGCGTTTCAGCGTTTCAAGAGTGGTTTTTATTTGATGAATAATTCACTTTGACTCTCCGGCATGGTTAATAAAATAAACAATGGACGAAGGCAGGCCAGCAAAAAGCATTTTTCCAGTTGCAATTGATTACCAAGGCAATTTCGCGCAAATGTCGGCCGCGGTTTCTTCTCCCTTTTGCCGTTTATTATTCCACGCAAAAAGGCAAGAAGGGATTATAAAGTGAATGAAAATGTTTTACCATATGCACGCTCATTAGCGTCGAAATAATTTCATTATGGTTTGTACCATGAAAACATTTTCGTCATTCCGTGCCCACCAGCGCCGAGGCTAACGTAGGATGGGTTACACTAATTAGCAGGTCCACAAGCTACTTACATCAAAATGAACGATTCAGCTAATTATTTATGCTTCGATTGATTCTGACCTTTTACCAGCAAGAATATAAATTCTCGATTTACTTCAGCTGCGCACCGAACGGCCCCGAACTTTTGAATTTTTTATCTCTGGTTTTTCGATTTCACGCCGATTGTTGCTGTCGTTCATATTCTATAAAATTAAATTTCTTGCATGAACTCCAGCAGAATCGCGATAAAAAATCCATTTACACACTTAATTTTCATTGCGCTTATGTGTCAATCTCCGTGGGAAAGAAATAATGGCAAGTGTAAGACGAGCTGGCGTTTTCAAAGCCGTTTAAAAACTATTAAGCTTCCACTCTCCTTTAACACTCCATTAACCAATGACTTGCAGCAAAGCATTCAACTGACCCTGTGAACATTTTATAGGAATAAAGATGGAAAAGATTCGTGAGTTTCGTCACAATGTAGCTTAAGTTTTTAGTGGCAGGTTGGCCTTACTTTTTCAAAGTTTCACTTTTAAAACAAACACATACTGCAACACTACTTCATGTGATTAAGCTTTACTTTTAATTGAAAAATGTGTTTTTAAGCACGATCGTTCACATCACTCACGCGTTATGCCTCATGAGAATGTCTTCCATTAAAACTTTCCAAGCCAGACTATACTGCTTAGAGATTCCATCCGAGTAAAACAGAAAGAATTTTAAAGCTCTTTACGATGATTTGACGATTAAAACTTTCGCAATGCTTTCGCAAGAAATTCCATCATCGATATCAAACGTCCTATACCCTTTGAAAAATGCAGAAGGAAATCTCAAAATGAGAAGTTGCCTCGAGTTTAAATTGGATTTTCTGGCGCAAGTTTTTTAGCCCAACTTTTGATTGAGATGGAAAATGTTCGTTTATGCTTGAACAAGTTTCAAACAATTACTCTTAATAGCCTTGGCAATTGTTAATTGAAAATTTTGTAAAATTAAATTGCTGTAAATAATTTGAACGAAACGAAACATTTTTGCCATTGTTGACTGCTCTGGTTTCCTATTAATCCGGACTTAGCTTTTAATTTTTGCTTGAAGCATTCGTTTCTATGTTATTTTCGGTAATGTTGTGATGTATTAAGAACGGAAGCGAACGAAAAAGTTTCAACAAATGTTTCGTTGTTATCTGAGTGTTGCTTTGAAAACCTTAGCCACTTGCTTTGTTGTGTCTAGTGCTGAATCTTCGGGTGAAGTCGCACGTCAAAGTGAAGTTTGCTTATATTAAAATTGATCAACTCGGGGCTCAAAAATGCCAATAATAAAAACCAATTTCCAACAGAATGCAAGGAATACTCTCAGCTCGTCTATGTGAACGAAGACAGCCCAGTGCTGTCGGCCTTTGCGCACTCGGACGAAATTTCAAAATGCGGCATCGTTGAAACGCCACTGATTGTCGGCGGTCAGAGAGTTAATGAAAATGAATTTCCACACATGGTAAATTTTTGGGTGAAACCAAACGAGTTTGAGATAAATTGCTATTTTTGACATTAACATAAAAGAGAACACACCGAGAAAACGAAACGTAATTTCCCAAATTACTGGAAAGTGAATTATGAATGGAATCACTTAGCTGACTGACAGGGCTTGACATGACCGAAGAGAATTTGGGTGTTGCCGTAGCTGTCAATAAATTATGGCATTGTTTACAATGTGCACACCAGCTTAGCTGCTCTAAATTCAATCTTCACTGTAGCTTTAAAAGTTTCCTGGAAGCTTTTATGCAAGATTGTTGTCCCTTAGCATCGTTTTCAGGATAAGACAGAAAAATCTCCACTCTTAAAACTGAAATTTTTTCTTAGTAGTCTGGTATAAAATTGTTTGTATTGTGACTTCCACGTCAGCCTACAACAACCGAAAACTTTGAAAAGGCTTTTAAAAGCTTCTTGGAACTTTAGTACACTTTTCTGCTAGCCCAGGCAGAGACTCTCCTAAACCTGATCACAAAACAACACGTTTATCCTTAGCGTATCCCCACCGCTACCCTTCCACCTACGACTGCGTCTGTCCATCAGTCATCCAATCGATTCATAACGTTCCATGTTATCTTCTCGTTTCATGTTGTTTGACAAAGGCTGCTATCGGGTACCGTTCGGATAACTTCAACGAGACGTATTTGTGGAAATGTGGAGGTTCAGTAATCAGTCCCCAGTTTGTCTTGACAGGTGCGTTGCTATAGGAAGCAGCGTTCTTCCAGCCATTGCCGAATGACTAAGTTTTGATTGCTTTTATTTCTATTTTCTGCAATTATGGAAGCTGCACATTGTGAGAACGACCGGGAGAGCGGAAATCCCGTTGTTGTTAAACTGGGGGTCATTTATATTCATGATAACGGGTCCAATGCACAAATTATTAATGTTGCTTCCATCATATCGCATCCTGACTACAGAAGCAGCGAGAAATATTACGACATCGCTCTGATCAAATTGAAGTCATTTATTAGATTTGATGAACATGTTAGGCCGGCTTGCGTAGTGACTGGATCAGAGCCATGGCGTAAAATGATTGCTATCGGTTTTGGAAAAACTCAATACGGTTAGTATCGAAGGGTGGAAGCAGAAATGCGTAGGCTGATGTATGCGAACAGGAAGAAAGAAATAATTTTATTATATGGAAAATATTCTTTATTGATTTCTTGCAAACGCTGTATCTGGTTATCTTGGCGCTGGGCGAGCTTTCCCATAACCAATTCTTGGTGTTTATATAATCCGTCTTTTGCAGAGCACGATAACGGCAGCCAACATCTGAAGAAGGTTTTGCTGAACAGTGTCGACAGACAAACTTGTATACGCACTTATCAGGTTATTTATTGCAACAACACTAACGTCAAGTAGCAGTGACACTTGAAACGTGTTTAGACTAGTGTTTAAATGATTATCTTTAGTGTAGAGTGTCGTAGAAGATGTGTTTTGAGGTTATTATGGTTCAATAACTGAAAATGAAAGTTTCTAGGTTATTTTAGTGAAGAAAGTGGGCATTTTGAGGTTATGTTAGCTTATCAGTGTAATTTTGATTCTATTCTGAGGTTATCTTAATTACTTAAGATAATTCAAATTATATTTTGATGTTAAAAAGCTTCAACTGCTACTTTCACACAACCAACAAGCACTTCATTTAACTCTGTTTCACTTTCAAACTGTTCCAACTTCGAACATGTATTTTCCACCGTCAACAACGTCAACAACTGTCCCCGCTGCTTACCGAAAGTTATCACAAATTCCGCATCTTTCCTATCAAAGCTGACTCTTCTATTATTCTCTTCTCGTGTTCAACTTTCACAAGCAAATTAATTCACGTTCTGGATGCTTTTAACCTTTTTTACTTTCTACGTTCCGACCTCTCCAACACGGTAGACTTATAAGCTGCTTAAAAATGGAATAATTGATTCGCAATTTTGCTCTGGTGAAGCGGAAGGCAAGAAGGTAATGGGCGAATGCATATTGTTATGCTTTTCATTAAGATTAATTTTTTCTCTTTTTTTTGTTCTCCCCATTGGTGTTTGCAGGATACTTGTCAGGTACGGGCTCTGCTTCCGTCAGACATCTTGAGAATCGACTCAAGAGGCTGACTTCGGGATTTTAATTAACAGCAAATGCACTCTAACATTAATTTCTTCCGTGCCACCACAGGGAGATAGCGGTGAGAATTCTAATGGCTGCTAGCGATCCTCTTGTCTCGCTTGTTATTCTTTCCTTTCTGCTGATTTGCACCTTACCGCATTCTGCAGGAGGGCCACTTCAGGTTTGTACACGATGCAATGACACGAAACAAATTTCTCTTCATTTTCTTTTATGAACAATTTTTCTTGCTTTTCTGAGCGAACACAAACATGGCTCTTGAACAAACAACAATTGCTAGCTTGTTAGACTCTTGTTGAACCTAAACTCGAACTTTTACAAATTTTTCCGAACGCTTTCTTGAAAAAAATGGAAAATTTATTTTTTGTGCGCCGTTTCATTTCTCATTCCTTTTGATTGTTTCCCAGGTTGTGATGATGGAGCCCTATTGCATGTACAACATTGTCGGAATCACGTCGTTTGGAAAGTTTTGCGGATTTGCAGCCTCATATGGAGTGTACACGAACGTTTCGAGCTTCGTCGACTTTATCGAAAGCACTGTGTGGCCGTAGAATTTGTTTTGGGGAAAATGCATGCATGATTCCACGCTGGCAGTACTGAATGCTAGTTAAAAGAAGAACAAAAAATTTAGAGAATTATTAAATGCTTTCAAGCACCTAATTAACATTTTGTGAAATGGATAATGAGTTTTAGTTTCCACGCTTTTATATAAAGTTGTGAAAGTTTTCATGAAAGTTTTGTGAAACATTTATAATACAAATGGAAATAAATTTTTCAAAATCAAAACCAACTCAAATTTGAAAGCTTTCAATGAAACATTTTTTTTTTTAATTTCTTGCTTGACGTTCTTTCTTATCAGCCCTATTTAAGCGTTTAAAATTTGGGGTGAAGAAAATTGTCAGATTTAAAACACAGCACAGCTGAATGCTGTGCAAAAGCAATTCTCGTTTGATTTTCCCATTCCAACGACGAAGCTTTTATCAATTTTGAAAAGCTCGCAGTTGGCGTCAGGAGTGCATTTGGTTTATGGTATTCATGGCGTTTTCAAGCGATTTAAGCTGATTGAAATATTTTACGGAAGAGGTGAACGTCAAAATTTCACTTCATGTGTTCATGCTATTTCTCAACTGCCACTTCTTGTTCTACATTTGTTTGCAAAACTTTAATTTCTCTCGACATATTTCTGATTAAATAGCCTCGCTTAGTTCATGTTCCGTCAGAAGAGTGGAAATAGTTTGTTTCTCACTGGAAACTCAATTGCGTGCTCCACGTAAAATAATCTCGAACTGAAACATATTTTGTAAAATTTTGCGGGCAGGAGTGACGGGTAAAAGTTTAATGAGTGAACTAATTGAACGTATTCAATCTACTTTAATTATGCGAGAACTATTCAGAAAACAAGTTTTTAATTTTTTTGGTTAATCAACTTTTTAAAATTCCTGTTGTTTAAACAATTATATTTAAGCGTTTTCATAATTTTTTTGAAACTTACCACCAACAATGTGACTTCCTCTGAATTTCTCACGGTCATCAATCACATTCGAAGCGAAACAAAAGGTTTTCACCTAACAATGTGGCAATTAAGGCTACAATAACAAATTATGCATGGTTGTGGAGTGAGTGCCGATCGATCGACATTTCAACGACCATTTAACATGTCGCGACGTGCATAAATGCCAATCGGTCGTATCGACACTCCACCTCTAAGCCTCAATAATGTCAAAAGAAATTAATCATTGCTTGTGTAACAATAAACGCATCGACAATCGACAATAGGCAGTTATTAACGATGTTATACACATGGATTACGCATTTAATCGTGTCATCTTGCGTCAATCAAAAATCACTCAAGTTTCAGATCAATTGAATGGCAGCAGTGGAAATTCAGGAAGCATTTCGGAGAGTCGTGACACTTTCAATAAAAAAGGGTTAAAATTGACAATTCAATCAACAAGTGTCGAAGCATAAAGTGTAAATCATCCAAGAGAACGAATAAGTACGTCATCGCAACAGGAAAAGCGAATGCTTCAGTATATTGTAAATGTGAAGATCATGTCATGATGTTTGAAAAACAAACTCGTACGTCAATTGAAGGCTGTACTAGATGTGAAGCCAAGAATGTTGAACATTTGGAACGACCTGTAAGTCCATATGTGAAGAAAAAGTTCAAATGTTTATTTTTAGAACTATAATCACACGTTTGAAAAGTTTGATTGAGTTTATTTAATTGACCCACGCAGCTGGGAACTTTTTCAAATGCCAAACTTTTCAGTGCCTGCCTAACGAGTAATCATAGCAAACGAGTGTAATCATTTGAATTAAATTGGTTTTGTTTGGCTGCCGGCTCGTGCTGAATTTCTCCCAAAAACAAATTTAACAAAATTCTGTGATTGATGGCTTTGGATCCGTTGATTTTCCGCCTATAGTTTTCGAAATAAAAAATGGTTCCAGTCGCCGATGAACTACACAAGCACGTCACACATTCAACAATGATCTCAGCTGCAAAGTTCAAATTTGTTTACATTGAGTATGACTGTTAAGCTTTTCATTAAACATTCAGAACTTCAAAAGTCACAATTTAAACCTTCGTGAAAACTGTGGATATCAAAACGAAACTTGAAATTCGAACTTGTTTCCACAAATTAAAAACCTAAAAAATTGATTCCGTTTCATTGTAATTTTTTCCACTCGCGTCTGTTGTTGTTGAGATTAGAAGCATTTAAGAATTCTTATCGTCATAAATTCATGTTCGTGAACGGCCCCAAAGATTCAAGGATCGCCACCTCCGCCCCGGAGTATGTTCGTGATTGAACACTTCACTTTCCCATTTCACCGCCTGCGTGCGTGTGAAAGATAAAAAACGAACGATGCGTTTGTGCATCAGGGAAAAGAAAAATAAAACAACATAGAAGACGTTTACTTACAGAAATAAATATTTAAGAGAAGTCAGTCTCATTTTATAACATCAAACGTGCAGTTGCATTATTTTCAGAGTGGCCATCCGATTATCTACGATCTTGTACAGGCTCAACCTCAACAAAAAACTTGAAGCACTTTCCAATCCAAAACAAACAGTTTCCGACAATTGGAGAGCTTAACAGTCGAACTAGCTGTGGAAATATAATTTTTTTGTGTTGTGCAGAAAATGAGAACAAAAAAGCTTAAAAGCGGATAATACAACGTCATTGCAAAAGCTCTGCAAATTCTTGAATTGTGCAGCAAACCTTAAAATCGAACTATGAGTATGCTGTTTTTGTTTATCCAATATTTTCATCAGCTTGTGTTGTTTTCTTTCGTGGCTCTAACATTTCACTTGCGGACGGAAATTTATTTATGGAATTCTTTAGAAATTCTTTCATCCCAGAATTCGTTTAAATGTTTTCTCGATGATTTTTTTCACTCACATCGACTAATGGATACTTTTTGGAAGAGAACAGCAAAAAGTGATGATTTGACGTATTTTGTACACGTTGAACACAATTTGAGTCAGAAAAAATGTGTTAATTTCATTGCTGAAATCCCAGAGATCTAAGACTGCACAGTCGGTTGAACATGTTTTTCAAAAATTCAATCAATAAAGAAACTCAATTTCTCTAATTCGATTCTCGCCGGGAAAATAGCAAAAGTTCAAACAGTTTTGACACATTTCAGAATAAAGCTTTCCATTTCTCTCTGTTTCTGAAAATTGACAAACATATTTCACGTTGAACACTTCCCGAAGAAAATTTCCGATAGAAAAATCAAGTGTTTAATAAGTGTGAAATTAATTGTTCAGTTTGGAAGTTGTTCCTTTCAAAACAAGAAATAAAATGAAAAACTTTGTCTTGTTGACGTACTTTGGGGCTAGAAAACTGAAAATAAAACTCTTGTCAGAGGAAGAGGGAAAATCGATGCATCACGTCTTAAACATGCTTGACGATGGGAAATGGATTCAAATTCTTTACTTATTCATCGCAAAATCAACCGCACACATTGTCACAGAACTGTTTGGTAAAAACATCAATAAATTGAATTTAGAAGATTCAAGTTTAATGCAAAATGTAGCCAACTGAATATTTCACTGCACTTTCCTGATTGATCTTCAACAATGTCTCTGCTGCTGGAGATGGAGATGAATAGTCCAACTGACAATACCGGAAATTGCATGCCAGGCAAAAGTTGAAAGCACTTAAAATTATATTGCTTCAATAAATGAGATCGATTTGACTTTATCTCGACTGTTGACTGCGGAAAGGTGGCAAAATGAGATTTTGGGCTTCGAAAAATGTTAATTTTGACTTTTAATTTTTCGTATTCACATTCAAATTAAATTTTAAAAAAATACGAGACGCGTCGCAATTAATTCTCATTTTAAAAGTCTCCGTCTTCCACTCCACGTCACATCGATAATTTTTCCACGATAGAAGCCATAATAAACAGGAATTAAAGTCTGAGAAAAAATATCGTAAAACGAATCAAACACTGTATGACTTAAGACAAAGCCATAGAAAATTTCTTGGTAGCTGAGAGATTAGGTTCCAACACAAAAGCAGAAAGTTTTTTTGTCGTTCTCGGTGAAGGCTTTAATAAAACTGGTGAAAGAGAGAAAATCCAGATAGTTTTGTGTTTCATCAGCAGATTTCTTTCGGTTTCTTTGTAGCATTAACTCATTCACCAAAACTTTTGTTATTCTCTTTCACCTCAATATCAGAAAGTGAAACGGAAAACTTACGAAAACTGCACACACTGCAATAAAAAAGTTTCTCTATTATCTGGGGAGAGTTTAGAAATTGTGAAACATGGGGATTAGCATTGGATAATGGAGAAAATGGATGGATCCTGGTATTGGAACATAATTTTCGATGCTGAAGCTTCTTATTGTCTTTGCAGATAACAAGATGAACCGAGGAAAAGCAAAGTTACTTGATTTAAGCATAATCCGATTGGTTAGATAGAAAATTTGGTTCATTCG
>JPYR01000008.1:335076-357096 GCA_000775305.1 Belgica antarctica
AAAAAAAGATTATTTTTGTGGTTTCTAGAACAGATTATTTTTAGGTGTGTATGGTTCTTCTGGTTCCATAAAATAATATTGTAGTGCAATAATTGTGCAATGTGACTTTTAAGGAGAATGATCTTGTGATCTTTATGATCTTGTAAAAAAACTTGAAAGATATAAAAAAATTATTCAGATTGTTTGATCATTATGAAGATTGCAAATGGATTAAATCATTCATAAATGTTTGAACAAACTATAAATAGTTTTTTTTCCGAATTTTTATAAATCAGGAATTTGTTTTCTTTAAAGACATTTCTAAATTCATTTTAATTTAAAAATAAATAAAATTTACATAAACTTAGCATGAATTTCACTGCAAATTCATAAAAATTCTTAAATTACTACAAAAATCATCAATTTTGCCTATTAAATCTAAAAAAACTCACATCGACTCAAAACTTGTCCCAATAAACCCGAAAAAGATTAACTGGCATGTTTTAATATGCGTTTCCCCCAACATGCAGTGTTACACAAAGTCTAAACAGTATCTCCAAAAATGAATTCTTAGAAATCTTCCAAACCCCAGCACATTGATCAGACAAAGAAAGAGAATGAGACGATGTTTATTCTGTCTTCTTCATGCTTTCGGGATTGTTTGTATTTATAAGTGTCTGATTTTTTCAACATGCAACATGCATTCTCTTTTGAGCTGTCTTTAATAGCTCTGAATCGTCCAGAATTTGTAAAATCGAACAAAAATTGCAGATCTGCTGTCCATTCCTGCCAAAATGGGTGGACTTCACCCAGCAGGGCTATATGCAGCCATACTACTGAGTTTTGCTGCAGTCGCTAACTCAGAACTGACACCGCCTTACTTCAATCTTGCTGAAGGCAGAAGAATTTCAGCTTCGTCGACCTGCGGTCTTGACATCGACGGGCCTGTACGTTACTTGAATTACTTCAAACCAGCAATTTTCTGACATTTAATCCCGGCTTAGGAACTTTACTGCAAACTTGTCGGAACTCACACAGACGATGCACAAAACAAGACGAATTTCGATTTCCACGATGACCATTTCCACACTGAAGCACTGGCGCGTCAAGGACACGTTGTCATTCAAGGACAGGTAGGGACGAAATTGTTGATTCAATAGACCGAAGCAGCACCGGAAATGAAGCTTCATGTCTCATGAGTGAAGCTTCATCTCGAAAACGTTCTTATCACTTTCGAGTCCGCTGCTTTGATTGTGCTTGGCTGGTGACCTCTTGCTGCTCGATGTTCACACATGAATTGATAACCCGAAATGTTTGAAAAAATCTTCTCTTCTGTTGCTAATAAAAGAAAACATTTTTGGTTCCAAAGTAAACATCTGTGTGGGAACATTGAAGCATGCACTAGTGTTTATATGTTCAACATCACAAACACTTCAAACAAAAGCAATTAATTAAAATCATAAAAGACGATTCGATTCATAATATTTCCTTTCACAACAGCAATGTGACTACTGCTCGCCCGAGAGCCACCCGGTTGATTACGCAATTGATGGGTCTGAAAAGTGGTGGCAATCGCCGCCTTTGTCACGTGGTATGAAATTCAACGAGGTCAACTTGACTATCGACTTTGGTCAGGTGAGTGTCGTCTTCGGAAACTCAAAACTTGTAAAACGCTGACCCGGTAACAACTGAAACATAAGAATTTATGCTGAAAACTTTTCGCTGCGAATGTGTACGACAACGTTTCTGGCTTGCATGTGTTAATTATATGCCCGCGTTACGAGCTGGAATTTGAAGTATTCTTGTCTGTAAGACACTTTGTTATTATCTCGCTTCGGCTTTTACATTTTAAACAGACATGAAAGATTTTTCTGTAACTTGAATATTTCGACAAAAAAATCTTATCAGCTAGTTTGCTTCCGTTTCAACTGATTCAAGAATAATTTGATAAAGCAAATGTCAGCTTTATTCTGATTAAACTTTTATGTTCTGGACACATTGTGATTTTTGAATGATTTTAGGAATTCCACGTGGCTTACCTCTTCATCCGAATGGGAAATTCACCAAGACCCGGTTTGTGGACGTTGGAAAAGTCGAGTGATTACGGAAAATCCTGGGTGCCATGGCAACATTTTTCAGATTCACCTTCAGATTGCGAAATTTACTTCGGAAAGGAATCGTTGAAGCCGATTCGTCGAGATGATGACGGTAAGTGACGGAATAATACTTTGAAATTACTTTATCTTAACATTCTTGTTTAATTTCCAGTAATCTGTACAACCGAGTTCAGCAAAATTGTGCCATTGGAATCCGGAGAAGTGAGTTTGCAATGCTTTATTTGCACAGCAGCTAAAATTTCTTTATTTTTCACAGATCATCGTTCGTCTGCTTACTGGAAGACCATCAGCCAATAACTACTTCAACTCGTCAACCCTTCAGGAATGGACTCGTGCAACGAATGTTCGCATACGTTTGCTGAGAACCAAGAACTTGTTGGGTCATTTGATGAGTGTCGCCAGGCAAGATCCGACAGTCACCCGTCGTTACTTCTACTCGATCAAGGATATTTCAATCGGTGGTCGTTGCGTTTGTAACGGTCACGCCAACACTTGTTCGCTGCTGAACCCACGCGCGCCCATTCGGCTGCTTGCTTGTGCTTGTCAACACAGCACTTGCGGTATTCAGTGTGAAGAGTGCTGCCCCGGATTTGAACAGAAGAAATGGCGACAAAACACCAACGCTAGACCGTTCCAGTGTGAACGTAATGAAAAAATAACTGAAACAGCGATAACAATGTTGATGACATAATTTCCTATTCCAGCTTGCAACTGTCACGGACACTCTGACAGATGTGTTTACTCTGAAGAAGTAGATTTGAAAGGAGAATCCTTGGACATTCACAACCGTTATGATGGTGGTGGCGTGTGCCAAGATTGCCGTCACAACACCAAAGGTAAGAATTCAAAATAAACCTTGTAAAACAAATTCTGACTTCTAATTCAACTTCAGGAATCAATTGTAATCAGTGTCAAGACCGATTCTACCGACCCAGAGGAAAACACTGGAATGAAACTGACGTTTGTCAAAGTAAGTCATACAGAAAGATAAAAAAGTGCAATTGAAAAACTTTCCCTTCAAAACATTAGACTGCGACTGTGACCACTTCTTCTCGACTGGAAACTGTGCTGAAGAGACTGGCCAGTGCGAATGCCGTCAGGAATTCTTGGCTCCAAACTGCGATGAATGTTCGGAAGGATATTTCGGCTACCCCAACTGCCGGCCTTGTGAGTGCAACCTCAACGGAACACGAGACTATGTTTGCGAGGCTACCGATGGAAAGTGTGACTGCAAAGCTAATTTTGGTGGCGACTACTGCAAGCAGTGTGCACCAGGATATTACAACTTCCCTGAATGCAACTGTAAGTGTTTCATGTTTGAAGTAAAATCTTTTGTTTATTAACGATTCACATTTTAGCTTGCGAATGCAACGAAAACGGATCCTTTGGCGGCGCTTGCGATGAGAACACTGGCCAGGTAAGACTGTTAAAAATTACAATCAAGATATTTTATTACTTTTTTTATCTTTCAGTGTGTCTGCAGACCGAACTACGGTGGAAAGCATTGCGATCAGTGTAAAGATGGTTACTACGACTACCCGTCATGTGCATGTAAGTTCAACTTGAATGTTCGAATAAATTAAATTGGTTTCAATAAATTACATTGTTAATAATTGTTTAGATTGCCAATGTGACGTTCATGGAACTGAACCTGAAATCTGCAACAAAGCCGATGGAGGTAAGTCGATGATTAATTTTGTAAGCGGACCTTTACTAAGCTTTGTTGCTTACAGAATGTTTGTGCAAGGACGGTTACAGCGGTGCGAGATGCGATCACTGTTCGCCTGGATTTTTCAACTACCCTGAGTGCATTCCCTGCAACTGTTCGTCGGCTGGAAGCATCATCACCGTCTGTGACCACACTGGAAAGGTAAATTCAAGCCTTAAATTGATTTGAACATCAATTAAATTATTATATTTTCTAATTTTTTCAGTGCCCATGCCTTCAAAACTTTGCTGGCAAACGTTGCGACCAGTGTATGACCGGGTTCTACCAATTCCCAGAGTGCTTGGCTTGTAACTGCGACTCTCATGGTGCTGTTGGCATTTCGGTAGGTTTTTCTTGTCTCTTAATTTGTGCGTAATTAATCATGAATCTATCAATAAACAGTGTAACGCAGACGGCCAATGTAACTGCCAAAACAGCTTTGATGGACTTACTTGCAACTCGTGCAAAGAAAACTTCTACAACTATCCACTCTGTGAGTCTTGCGATTGCAACCCGGTAAGTTTTCATATCATAGTTCGACTTCTTCAAACATTTTATTTTACCTTTCTCCTAAGTCTGGAGTTATTGCGAAGTTTGCTGGTTGCGGATCAGGATCAGTGCCCGTCGGAGAATTGTGCCAGTGCAAGGAACGTGTTCAAGGAAGAATTTGCGATCAGTGTCGTCCACTCTACTGGAATCTCAACGCTTCAAATCCAGATGGCTGCGAAGAGTGCGATTGCTTTATTGACGGAACCATTGGCGCATTGGACACTTGCGACTCTAAATCGGGTCAATGTAGCTGCAAACAAAACGTGCAAAGTCGCACATGCGACGAGTGCGTTGATGGAACCTTCGATCTTTTCGGTGCCAGCTTGTTTGGATGCAAACCTTGTGATTGCGACATCGGTGGCTCGGCAAGTTCGGTTTGCCACAAGGAAACCGGAGAGTGCAGATGTCATCCAAGAATCACCGGACGCGACTGCACGCGGCCATTGCAGCTGCATTACTACCCAACCTTGTTCCAGTTCAAACATGAATACGAAGACGGATCAACTTCAACTGGTGCACAAGTCCGTTATCAGTTCGACGAACGTGTCTTCCCAGAATTCAGCAAAATCGGTTACGCAGTAACGTCGCAGCTTCAAAGCGAGATCACCAACGAAATCAACATCCAGAAGTCTTCGTTCTACCAGTTAATCATCCGTTTCGTGAATCCAACAAACGAACCAATCATTGCAGACATTCTCATCCAGTCTGAGAACACCGTGAACCCGGATCAAGAAGCAAAGGTGTTGTTCAAGCCAAACAAGAAACCAGAGTTCGTGACGATGTCTGGCGTCAAAGGAGACGTTCCATCGCCAATCGTTCTCGATCCTGGCAAGTACAACATTGTCATCAAGTCAGACCAAACACTATTCCTAGATTACTTCGTGTTGCTGCCTGCTGCTTACTACGAAGCTTCGATTCTCACCCGCCAAGTCGTAAACCCGTGCAAGATTGACACGCGCTCTGACTTGTGTCGTTTGTACAAGTATCCGTTGATTAACGAGTACAGCCCGATCAAAAAAGCGCACACCAACCGCAACGATGGAAGCTACGAAGCTGCTGATTTCTACCGAAACTACCAACACTTGTCTGCCATTGGCGAACAAGAAATCCCGATGATCACACCGTCGCAGAGCGAACTGAATTACGTCATGCACGTGTCAAAGCCAGGTCGTTACGTTCTCGTCGTCGATTACATCACAGACACTACAGTGACTGACACTGGATTCCTTGCTGTCAACCAATTCGGAGAGACCGAACAAGACGGCATGATTGTGATCTACCCGTGCGTTTACCAAATGGTTTGCCGTGGACCAGTTATGGACAAAGATTCCCGCGAAAAAGTTTTCTTCATCGATGACAACGACACTCCAAGACCAGTCGTCATCAACGGCGAGAACGTCCGTGGAGTTGCAATCAAGTCTGTCACGCCGATCCCATACGAACAATGGACAACCGACTACGTTCAGCCAAGACCAGTTTGCGTGCAGAAGAACGGTGTTTGCGTTGAATCATCTTTTGCTACTGTACCAGACACGAAGAAGATTGAATTCGAGTCAGAACAAGAAGAACGTGTTGCTATTGACAACTTACCAGACATCGCTTCAAACGGCACCAAAGTCGTTTATCTTAACAAGGACCAGCAAAGCGTGCTTGTCTCATCGAAAGTCACCGAACCCGGTCGCTATGTCGCTGTTGTCAAATACTACCAGCCAAACCACCCCAAGTTCAACATCATTTACCGCCTGGAAACCGAACGCCAGAACTTCGATGGAAAGTTCGCACTTGAGCACTGCCCGTCTACTTCTGGATGCCGTGGAGCTCTGCGCCACGACAACGGATTCTTGTGGTTCGAAATCGACGACGCTTTGACTTTCTCGTTCACGAACATGCGTGACAAGGGAGTGTGGCTTGATTACATTCTTCTCGTGCCAATCGAAAACTACAACGAGCGATTGTTGGTCGAAGAAGAATTCGATCAAACCAACGAGTTCTTGAAAGAATGCGGCCAAGATCACTTCAACGTTCAGCTCAACGCTTCGGACTTTTGCAAGACATCAGTCTTCAGTTTGACCGCCGAGTACAACGTGGGAAATCTTCCTTGCAACTGTGACAGCCAAGGATCGCAGTCGTTCGAGTGCGAACAGTTTGGAGGTCAATGTCAATGCAAAGCCAACATCATCGGCCGCCAGTGCGAAGCTTGCAAAACTGGATACTTCGGATTCCCTGAATGCAAACCTTGTGACTGTCCATCGACTGCCATCTGCGAGAAAAGAACTGGAGAATGGTGAGTTGAAGTGTGGAAGTCATGATTGAACGACAAGTTAAAATTAATTTAATTTTTAGTATTTGCCCACCAAGAGTTACCGGTGAAAAATGCAACCAGTGCGTTCCTTACACCTTCGGATTTGATCAGATCATTGGATGCGAAGAGGTAAAACTTGGCTTTTAGTGTTCTTGACACTGATAATTTTAAAATCTAAACATTCTTAGTGCAACTGTAACGAACACGGTGTCAGAGACGGAAACCTCCAATGTGACCTGAGCATCGGATCTTGTGTTTGTGCTGCAAACGTCGTCGGAAGAAGCTGCGACAAGTGTGCTTATGGATTCTTCAACTTCCCATATTGTGAACCTTGCCGTTGTGATCTTCGTGGAACAACTTTGGAAGTTTGCGATCAAGACGACGAGGTAAGATGACATTACTGATTTCAAATTAAACAATTTCTTACATTTTCATTTTTTTAGACTTGCTTCTGCAAGAAAAACGTCCAAGGCCGTGAGTGTAACTACTGTTCCGATGGAACATACAACCTAAAAGAGAAGAACCCGGATGGTTGCACCAAGTGCTTCTGCTTCGGAAAGACAACTCGTTGCGAGAACGCATACTTGAGAGAGTACAACGTGTCGATGTTGAATAACGTTACACTTCACACGATCAACGTCAAGGGTGGAAAATGGAACAACACCAACTGGCTGACGGACGAACCAATCATGCTGAACGACACTGCCGCTCAAGTTGTTCTTGGTGATGTTGACAATCCAGAACGTGAGTTGTTTATCGAATCATAACTGCAACTTGAACTCTACATCAAAATCTTTTCAGTTCTCGACGGTTATCCTTACTTCGGTATGCTCGAAGAGTTTGATAACCAAAACCGCTACTTAACTGCCTACGGTGGAGTCCTTAGATACAGCTTGTACTACACAACAAACAGATTTGGAAAGTCACTGATCGGCCCTGACGTCATTCTTGAAGGAAAAGACTTGCGAGTGAAGCACATCAGTTACCAACAGCCGGCGGCAAATCAAGTATTCAACGGCGCCGTTGAAATCATCGAGTCAAACTTCCAAACTTTATCTGGTGTGACTGTCACACGCGAACAGTTCATGACTGTGCTGCGAGACTTGACAAACATTTACATCCGCGCTTCTTATTTCGACAACGGCAATGTCACTTACATCTCCGACGTCGTTTTGACGCTTGCTGATGACGATTCCGAGAACTATCACATGTACAAGGAACTTGCGGCTGAGAAATGCGAATGCCCGCCAGGCTACGCTGGATTGTCGTGTCAGGATTGTGCGAAGGGCTTCTACAGAGACCCGAATGGACCATTCGGAGGTTACTGCGTTCCATGCGACTGCAACGGACATGCTGAAACTTGCAATTGCGACACTGGAATCTGTGACAGCTGTCAACACAACACGATTGGAGATCATTGCGACATGTGCGTTGAAGGATATTACGGAAACGCTACGTTCGGAACACCTTATGACTGCATGATCTGCGCTTGCCCATTACCAATCGACTCGAACAACTTTGCTTTCGGTTGCGACGTTTCACCGGACGGCTACAGCATCAGCTGCGATTGTAAACCAGGTTACACCGGACACAAGTGCCAGAGCTGCTCGAACGGATTCTTTGGACGACCTGAAGTTGAAGGCGAAATTTGCAAACCTTGCGAATGTTCAGGAAACATAGACCCAACAATTCCAGGATCATGCGACAGCGTTACTGGTGAATGTATTCACTGCTTGAACAACACTTTTGGTGCTGCTTGTAACTTATGCGCTCCAGGATTCTACGGAGAAGCCATTGGGCAAAGATGTCAAAGCTGTATCTGCGACAACATTGGTACCTACGAGTGCGACAACTACTCCGGAAAATGCGTTTGCTTGCCGAACGTCATTGGTGAGAAGTGCGACCTTTGCGCTGATGATCATTTCGGCTTTGAGAGCGGATACGGATGTGCACCGTGTGAGTGTGGAGTGGCTTCAAACAGCACTCAGTGCGACGACCATAGCGGAGAATGTGCTTGTAAGCCCGGTGTTGGTGGACGTCAGTGCGACCGATGCCTTCCCGGATACTACAATTATGGACCTGACGGATGCATTCCATGCTCATGTAACACCGAACTGTCAAAGGGCCTGGGATGCAACCCCGTGACGGGTCAGTGCGAGTGTCTTCACCAAGTCATAGGTGAGAAGTGCGACTCTTGTCCACCACGCTGGGTGTTCATCGAAAACTACGGTTGCGAAGAATGCGACGGTTGCCATCACGGATTACTTGATGTAACTGACGCTTTGAAGACTAAGATTGATCCCGTCGTCAGTGAACTCAACACCGTTGCCAAGTCATTCTACACGACCCAAAAACTCAAGCGATTGAATGAAGAAAGCGAAGAACTTAAACCACAAGTTGAAGTATTGGATCCAAAGACAAACAACCTTTCCGGGCACATTCACGAGATCGAAAGCCTTGAACAAGACGTTGCAAGTCACGAGAAGAAATCGAAGTATCTCAAGGAAAAAGCAAGCGAACTCAGCAAAGCTAGCGATGAACTGCTTAAGACCATCAATGAAGATAAGTCTAAGTACAGAGTTGTCGCCAGCAATGCTAGAAACACCATCAATGAAGTCAACACTCTTGCAAACAGCTTGGATACCGACGACAAGAATACTTTCATCGAGCAAACCGTGCAACGCGCTGAAGAATACTTGGACAACATCAAAGCCTTTGACCCCAAAGCATTGTTCAAGGGCAACCAAAAGGAACCAACATGTAAAGCTGACATCGTATTTGCTGATGTCAAGAAATTTGCGGAACCTGTCAGCACACAGAAGAAACGTTTGGACCACTTCAAGGACGCCGTCGATGAATTCAACAAGAAAATTGACGATCTCCGTGAGAAGAGTCGTGAGAGCCAGATGAAAGCAATTCTAGCTGGAACTTCCAACAAAAAGAACAAGGAAGCCAGACTCCCACAGAAACTCGAGAAGATCTTGAACTTCGTCAAGGAGTCGAAGGAAAACTTGAAGGAAGGAAAATCAAACGAAATCGAAAGCAAGAAACTTTTGGCCAATCTCGACCAAGCTTTGAAGGAAGCTGAAAGTCTCGAGAAGGAAATGAGTGAACTGAACAGAAACGTCGACATCATCCTGCCTAAGAACGAAGCTGACTACAGCGAACTTTCACCACGCACGCAAGAAGTTGTCAGCCACGTTTTGATTCTGAGTGGAAAGAAAGACAATCTTTCGAATCAATACTCGAACATCACTGCCAACTCCAACGACGCTATCAAAGCTGCCAACGCTTACTCTGAAATCGAGAACAACGTTGAAGTCGCTCGTAACAGCTCAAACAACGCACACGATGCTGCAACTGATGCTTTGGACCTGACCGGTGGCATGGGAGAACGTGCAGCCAAGTCACATCAAGATTCAAGCGACCTTTACAAAGAAGGACACTCGGCCTTGTCAAACGTTCAACTTGAACTGAACCCAAAATTGCAAAAGGCTTTAGTTAATGTTAAAGACATTGGAGATGAAATGAAGTCTGTTGCATCGAAACTCGATGCAATCAATGATTCCGTGAGTGGAATCAAACCTGAACCGTTGACAAACACATGGAACCAAATCCAAGACGACGCCGTCAATTCAGATGGTTTGGTCAAGCAATCAGAACAGATTTTGGAACCAATCGCTGACCAGCTTCAACAGTCATTCGAGTTGTCGAAGAAGCTGCCATCAAAGGTTGAAGACACCAACAAAGACATCACGCAAGCTTTGGGTCAAGTGCAGAGAGTTAGCGAACTTGTTCCTAACATTTTGGGCGCCATCGATGAACTTGAAGAAAAACAACTGCGTCTTGATAGCTTGAACAGCCAAATCGGAGACGATCTCGAAAGATTGCGTAGACAAGTCGAACAAGCACGCGCTCTTGCCAACAGCATCAAGGTCGGAGTTGCCTTCCAGCCAAACACAATCTTGGAATTGAAACCACCAGAGAACTTGCAGTCACAAACATTCAACACTCGAGTGTCCGCTTACTTCAAGACCGCCAATCCCAACGGCCTGCTTATGTTCCTTGGAAACGAACCACAAAACGGAGTTCGGGGAAAGCGCGACGATTTTATGGCAATCGAGATCGAAAACGGTTATCCTGTGCTTTCCATTGATGTCGGTGATGGTCCTGAAAGAATTATCAGCCAGAAGAAGGTGGACGACGACAAATGGTACGAAGCTATCGTTGAAAGAACTGGAAAAGCTGTGACATTCACCATTCGCGAAGAAGACGACGAAGGAAACGAGAAGTTGATTGTCAGGAAAGAAGAACTGCCAGGCGACCAGACGAGCTTCAACTTGGATGAAAAGAGCCGACTATTCGTTGGTGGTCACAGCGATGTTTTGCCAGAAAGCATTAAGCAATCATCGTTCGAGGGTGAAATCGAAGGTGTGAAGATCGGTGACCGTGACGTTGGATTGTGGAACTTTGTTGATGCCAACAACAACCAAATTGGAGCGGCTGAGAGAGACAGGCTGGTGACTAAGGAAGCTAAGCACACCGGATATCGTTTCGGAGGCAACGGCTACGTTGTTCTTGACGCCAAGCCTTACAGCTTCAAGCAACGATCACATGTCAGCTTCAAATTCAAGGCCGATAAGCAAACTCCAAGCGGCTTGTTGTTCTTCGTTGGACAATCGAAACATTTCTTGTCACTCGAACTCGTCGACGGAATCGTACACTTCCAATTCAAGATGGGACAAAACACGCAAGTTGCCAAGATCAAGTCGGAAGTTGCCTTCAATGACGGTGAATGGCACACAGTGGAAGCAACTCGTGACAAGGGTGAAGGTGTTCTCAGTGTTGACGGTTTGAAAATATTCCAACAAACCGTTTACATCGCTGACAGTGAATTCCAGCCGCCAGAACGCATGTACTTTGGTGGATACCCAGACAGGCCTGTTGACTCTGATGTTACAAGCAAGAACTTCGATGGCTGCATTGACGAAGCGCATATTGACGGAACGCCAATTGATTTGACCCGAAACATTCAGTCTCAAGACGTTCTTCCAGGATGCCCAATGAAGTTCTCGTCGGTGGTGTCGTTCGCGCACAACAAACACGGGTATCTCAAGTCACGTAACTTGGCTGTCAACAACAAACTTCACATCAACTTGAAGTTCAAGACACAACAGGCTAAGGGAGTTATTTTCTTCGGCATGAACAACGACCAGAGTGGAACCATCTCGCTTGCCTTGGAAGACGGAATTCTGATTCTGAGAAGCTCCAAGTTCGAACTGAATACCGACACCAAGAAATTCAATGACGGCCAATGGCACGTGGTGACAGTCGAACACGATGCTAAGAAGCTTCGCATCTTTATCGACGACACTTACGAATACAAATCGGAAGAAGCACCACCAATTCTCATGATCAGCTACGGCGACATCTACTTCGGTGGTTTGCCCAAACACTTCACACCAGTTCGCGGTGCCTTACCTAACGAAGCTTACTTCGTTGGTTGCATCATGGACGTGACAGTGAATTCCAACGTTGTCAACTTCGCAAGCTCAACTGACAAGTCGAACGCAATCCTGAACAGCTGCCCGAGAGACATTCTTGACTACAATGTCGTTGATGTCCCACATTACTACCCCGATGGAAGAGAAGAACGCATCATTGACAGCCGATTCGGTGAAAACGAAAACGAGATTTCAAGAGAAGACAATGAAGAAGATGGCAAAGATGACACACAAGACGAAATCGAAGAAACAACTCAGACAACTGAAAAATCAACGACTGTTAATCCACGCGTCCAAACAACTGAAACTACAAGCACCACGCCAAGACCAAAACCAATTTACACTGAAGATCAGAAACACCCAGAGTGCATTCTTCCAGTCATCCCTGACTATGATGTTGACTTTGACAGCGCTGGCTACAGATTTGGCACATCGGTTAAGACTTTCGTTGAGCTTGAATCACCAGCAGAATTACACAAGAACAGCTTTGAGTTCTCACTGTGGTTCCGCACGCAAAGACAAAACGGAGTTATTTTCGTTGCTGTTGATGACCGACGTGGACATTCATTGTCACTTTCCATCACGAATGGTTACTTGAATTTTGACGTTGCCTGCAGTGGATCCAATCCAGTCTCAATAGTCACCAAAAATCAATACGACAACAACGAGTGGAACTTCGTTGAGTTGACAAAAATGAAGAAGAACTTGACGTTGAGAGTTCAAGAAGAAATTCAGTCTGACAACCTGAAGTGCTTGATGGAGATGCATCCAAGCATCAGCATCGGTGGATCCAAGGGCTTAATTGAACAAACTCAGTTCTTCGGTTGCGTCAAGGAAGTCAAGCAGGGTTTGCAAATCTTGAAGCCAGGTTCAGCCACTCCACCCAGTGAAGGCGTCTTGCCATGCTCGGACAACATCGAAAGCGGAGTCTTCTTCGGTAAGAGCGGTGGACACGTGAAACTGAGAGACAAGTTCAAGGTCGGACGAGACCTGACAATTAGCATGGACATCAAACCGAGAAATACAACCGGTGTGTTGACATCAGTCCACGGAAAGAAATCCTTCTTCATCGTGGAGATGATCAAGGGAGAAATTCACTTTACCGTCGATAGTGGTGACGGTCCACGCTCCACCATCTTCACTCCTGATGCCGACAAGAGTCTGTGTGACGGCCAATGGCACACAGTTACGGTTGTCAAGTCCAGGTTCATAATTTCGATCAACGTCGACCAGTTCTCGTCGGAACCAAACGTTGGTAATGTCGAGAAACACACAGACCTCGAGACCACCAGACCGCTGTTCCTTGGTGGTCATCCCCACTTGGCCAAGATCAGGGGAATTAAGGGGCGACACAACTTCCAGGGCTGCATCAGAAACTTCAAGATCAACACAATTGAGGAAGTAATAAAACCAGAAATGACCACAGGCAACGTTGAAACAGGAGTTTGCCCACTCTATTAAAACACTTATCAAAAAATTTCATGGATCAATATCCCAGTACCTACAAAATTTCACTTTCATTTTTAGTTTTTATATAAAAATAATCATCTTCAATCTTTCTCCAACTTTCTAAACTGAAATAGAACTGACAATAAAACCAATTTTCTTTCATAACAAAGCAGTGAGTTTTATTGAACTTTTGCAATTAAATTGATAGCGTGAGTAACAAGGTAATTTAAATCCACATTGTATAGGCACGTGATTGCCCAGGCTGAACTTAATGGGACAAATTTATTACTTCAAGAAGTTTTGTAATTAAGTTTTTGTAAGTAACGACTTTCTACGTTTACTGGAAATTGCACCAATGCTATGCAAAAAGGCGCTTTTAAATATTAACACTTTGAATCCCAAAAACAACCAAAAGTTTTCAAGAATTCTGCGCAAATTGTTACACAAAGTTGTGATAAATAACAATTTTATAATCAGTGTTTACATCCAACGACACGACACACAAAGTCACTAGGTATGCATGAAGTGTTCTCCAGCTAAGAGCTAAAAACAAGAATAACAATTAATTAAAAATTTCCGTCATAAATGAAACTAAATATTTTCATCGTCAGCAGAAGAGAAAAACTTAATCGCTTATAATGATACCTTTCCTGGCTCTCCCTTTATTGCCACTATTTCCACAGCTAACACTCATCGATCATCACAATGTGATAGTTTTATCAGTTTTCGTAGAAATTTGTCGGCAAAAAGCGCTTGAAGGCAATTAAAATGTCAATAAACACGATGTCGAACACGGTTCTCAAATGCCGTTTCGCTCAATGTCATTGGCTGGTAATCATTGGATCCATTCGACCGCTCATAACTCGAGTAAACGTCTTGCAATGACACCGACATAAATGTTACTCAAATGTTTTATGATCCGCTCTCAAGTGTCCGTCATAAAACAAGACAAATTTCTTGGAGTCATTGTCATATCATTTAGAAAAGTTGACGGCATTATCCCCAAGAACATGTTCTTCTTTTTGCTTACGTTCAATCCCCATTGCATCAGAACCATTTCGGGGTTGATATGCCGGATATTAAAAAGGTCTGACAGGGAGAGCTTAAAGAATGTTTTTCTAAAAATAGTTATTCTTTGACAAGAGTGACAAGAGAAATGAAAACAAGAATAACTCCGAAACTATTGCTTGCCGTTGAAGCAAAATGTTCTTTTTTTTTCAAAAAGTTTAGTTTGTTGCAACCCCAAGCTTCAAAATTCTCGTCGTCTCACTCCTCGTGTTCATTGCAGGGAAACAATAGAAATTGCTGCTGCTTCCATTAAGATACAACATGAGAGAATGTTTGACTGTCGGCGTCAAGTAGAACAAAGATAAATTGTTTTCACGAGTGAAGTGGAGGAGAAAAAGTTCAGGTTGTTTATTTTTGATATTTCCATTGTGAGCCGGGGTTGTTTCTGGGTGTGATGTCATGTTTCGTTCAGAGTTAAAGGATTTAAAGCGAAGTCTCAACTTTGACGCTACTTTCAGTACCCACCACACGATGATAAAGCTTTACAAGAGTTTGCAGATGTGTCGAAAGCCAAATTAACTGTTTTACGAACGACATGCCATGTTCCCCAAAAAGTTCTTCTTAAAAATCGAAGCTTAATCAACCTGTCTACAAGTCAAAACGATGACGTCACTTGTATTCACTCCCAAATGTAACAACTGAACCGTCGTTGAAATGCTTTGACTCGTGCCCTTAACAGAAACTCTTCGGAATCGTCCAATAAAAACTTTTTCATCTCCATCTCGTCTCTGCGTCTCAGATTAATGGATCACAATAATGTCACCCTGGTAAACAATGATTATTATTATGAAATTACGTCGGTTGATTGTTCATTTGTCATGTATCAAACTTTTTCAAGTGAACCTCGGAGAGACGGGGGAAAAGCGGAAATTGATGGTTTTTGTTTCGTTCGGCTGCTAACTGGGGTAGGAAGCGATTTGCTCTTGACCGACCTTTACACGGAAAGTGAGCGGAACAAAACAATATTTGATTTATTGATTCGAGGGGAAGCGAGAACAAGAATTAATTAATGGACGTGGAAATTTATTTCGGGTTCATCAGGTTTATGAAATCGTTGTAATTAATGAGTCCGTCGCCATCATTGTCAGCCACACGAACCATTTCCTTAGCCTCTTCAATGGTCAGCGCTTCACCCAAATTCATCGCAACATGACGCAACTCTTCGGTCGAAATGAAGCCGTTCCCGTCTACATCAAACACTTTGAATGCTTCACGCACGTCGTCGTCGGTGATGTGATTTTTCATCTTGCCCGACATCAGGTCCACAAACTCGTTGAAGCTTATTGCACCGCTGTTGTTCTTATCCACCTCCTTAATCATCTCCAACAGCTCGGCTTCGGTTGGATTGTGTCCCAACTGACGCATCACCGTTCCCAGCTCACGTGTCGTAATTGCGCCGTCCTTGTTAATGTCGTAGATGGAGAACGCTTCCTTCAGCTCATCCAACTGTTCCTCACTAAGTTTTTCTGACATGTTCACGTTCCACTTGAAATTTTACGTAATTGTTGTGTAACTTTCTGCTCAAGCTATCTGAGATTGGAGAGACAAAAAGAGTCAACTAAACTTTCTCATGACACCAGCAGCAATTTTACTTGTCTCCACATGCCGTCTGAGACGTTATGAACAGTTTCAATTAAAACCTTCTTATATGTGTTGAAAAGTGAAATGTAGAATGTAATAAAATTAATTGTTGTATTAAACAAATTGCGTTAATAATACTCTTATCAAATTTCCTTCACAATTCCGACGGAACATTCAAGTACAATTACTTCTCACTTCATTAGTGACTAAAAAGTTGCGCTTCAGGAACGAAAAGGGAATCGAATACTTCAAAACCTTTGAAAAAGGAACAAAATTCGAATAAACATTTGAATATCTTGAGGTTGTTGTCGGGGAGCGATCTTAAGTGGTGTAAATACAAGTTGATCAACAGTTTTTCGGAATTTTACTGACAACAATGTTTAGATGGAGTTTTAAAAGCATCAAAATGTTTTTACAACTGGAATAAAGTTTTTCTTGTTCTCGATGTTTAACATATGAACTTTTGTGTTAACAAAAAGCTTCATTTAAAAGCTGTAGAAGTGAACTTTCTAATGAAATAAACTTTTGTCATTTTGTTTTAGTTCAATTTGTCATCAAACACTACTAGAGCTTTGAAGCTCCAAATGCCTAATTTAGTTTAACAGCTTTTAATTTTTTTATTTAACTTTTACGAAAGAAAATCATGTTTTCACACTAGTGTTAGAAGGTCATATATGAAGTGCAAACCTAGATGAAGCACTGCTTTATGAAGTCAAGTTTTCTGAAGAAATCAATCTAGGTATAATTTATGAACAGCAGATTGCAGGTGGCGCTGAACGCACTGTAACGTAAAAATGGACTGTTGTCACCAGCATCACTTTTACAAAATTTTAAAACTATCAATCAGCGCTCGAAAGCTTTTAAAATGCAGCAAGAAGTCTTTAGTTACCTTCTTAAGCTTCAACTGTGATCAAGTTCAAATAAAATACATTTATTTTCTAGTTTTTAGTTGCCCGTGATTTTCGACAATTTTGAACTTTTAATGCTTCAAATAATGTTCAAAGCTTTGAAACTATTTCAAGCTGATTTAAATTTCAATTTAAATTAAATTTCAAGGTTTGTACTGCATTCATTAGATAACCTTCTAATTTCAACGACCAAACACAACCATTTCTATTCAAATTGAACATTCCAGTTCATTTAACAATTGCTAATTTAGAATGTCGAATGTCGTTGACAAATCTTAGACAACTTTACACAACATTTACATACAATCCCCACCCGAGTGTCTATAAAATGAAATTTCTTCATCGTGTTCAACTATGCAATTAATTAAATTGTTGAAAAATAGGTTTTGCATGCAAACAAAATAGTTCCTGAGGGGAAACGTATTTGCTACAGAGTTTTCCTTTTCTTCTCGCCAGTTTTTTTCTCCATGCAGTGACGTTCGTTGGAAGCTAGCAGATGGAACGATTGAATAATATTTTAATTAAACATCATATTGCAATTTGTTACACAACAATAACTTCATCATTATCTCCACATTCTCGACACAACATTTATAATGCGATAAATTATGAGGTGAGGTTGAAACTAAAATTTATGCTTTGTTGATATGGAAGCAAACAGAAGAAATTTGTGTCAACATAGAATTGGGAGAAGGATGGCTTCGGGTGCGGGAAGCAGGAGTAAATATGCAACATGTCATATTTTCGTATTTGCATAATCGCTGAAGCAGGGGATTCTGAAAATATAGACGCCAAGCGGTTATGATTGCCAATCGGGGTGTAAAATTATGAATCAAAATATTTTCAAAGTTATTCTTTAAAATGAAAACGTATTGAATTAAAATTTTATACAGCTAACCATAATTATGAATTTGAAGTAGTTTCTGCTTGTAATTTCACAGTGAGAGCGTTAATCCTGAAGTTAGAAAGCTTCCAATCAGCTTGATGAAACAAAAACAGCTTCCAAAACATGTGAAAGCAGCATTCGTACATGTGACAAATGAAAATCGTCTTAAATAACATTCAAATGGCTGCGAAGTTTAATGTTTTGCTGCTGATAATATTTCCATAAATTAGGGAGAAATCTTCTTATTGCTTTCGAATTTTGCAGCTGCGAGTGTGTGAATAAATTTTCTCGTGCCTTTTATGTTCCTTTCATTTTCACAGCCACCTCAAGCACAACGGCAGCGACAAAGTGTGAGAAGCAAGTGAAATTTGAATACCAATTTTCGTATCCGAGTTCGCTATGCACATATGTGGAACAATTTTTGCCTTCACGTGTTTTCCTGCTTTTGTTTTCATGCTTCGCTTTTCACCCACAATTATGATGCATGTCTTCATTAGCAGCTACAGCAAAAAGAACTTTTTATGAACGCTTGAATTTGATGGCAAAGTAGAAGAAAACGAGAAAGCTTTTAAGCTTTTTATGGAACTTTGGAGCAGCTCTACAGGTAAAAAGATCGGTTTATGATACATTAAAAGCGATTCAACACGATGAGACTTGTTTGCGTCAAAACAATTTCAGTTCAAAATCTTTTGAAGCTTGTCGTCCGTTCGAACAATCCAGGAAGCAATTTCGTCGATTCAGCAAGACTGGGAGTCGAAAGGAAATCTGGAGTCTTCCCACATAACTATCGTTTAATAACACTCATTTAGAAGGAAATACGTTATCTCATAATTTTTGACTTTCATCATCATCATCTTTCAATTATTCCCATCCGCATATCCGCATCCACTCGTCTTCCGGTTTTTTATCCCATGATGCGAAATATTAGCTAGCGATAGAAATTAATCAACTGTGTGATATCATAAATTTTCCCTATCACATACCATCTATCCAAACACACACACTCGCGCACACTTCTAAAAAAATCTTTTTTGTTTCCGATGCGTTTGAGAGATTTGATAGCGGCTTAAAAAAATCGCTTACCATCAAAACATACCGCTGAAGATATTCCACACGATGTGAACAGTTGGAAGCTTGATTTAATGCGCTATTTTAAAGCTGCAGACATAAATCTTTACATCATTTGGCCCTCCCCTCTTCCATGCCATCAATCGTGCACATTACAATTTTCCGATGGAGTTATGAACAGCAAGGAAAAGTTTCGCTTTGCACGCTCGCATGAGTTGAAAAATTCTTCTGTGTTTTAGCTTTTCGGAAGCAATCACTTTTTGGCTCATCTCACTTAACGGGCTTGTTCAATTTGCCTTGAAATCGAGCGATATTGCAAGTGAGTGGAGTTTTGAGAAAATGAATCGACGAAAACATGTTGAGAAAATGTTTAAATTTGAGTTTTTTTGCCGGCTTGAAATGATAAGAAATGTGATTGACCAAACAAAGTCACGTGACAATCGCAAAGTTTTGGTGGATTTCTGCAATCTTTTTATCGTTGAACACTTGAACTGAGTCGAAGCTTTTGTTAACTTTTTCAAACCAGGTTAGTCAATCTTGAAAAAAATTGGAAAACTTCAATGAAGTAGACACACGTAGCATCAAAAGCCACAAAACGTTTAAAACTTTTTGTGGAAATTGCAAACCAACAAGTTTGTAACTATGTAACAAGTTTCACTTAACCTATGATATTTTCATCGACTGCGAACTGAAGATTGCCTGCCGTCATAAAAACCGAAACTTTCATGAAACTTTCATGACAGTGAAAGTATTTAGTAAAAAATCAGCTTAAAACTTCAGTGGAATTTCTTCGCTCATGCAATATTCTACAAAATTCGATTTATCAGCCACACCTTCGTTATCTTATCTACTCAACAAACTTTGATAAATTCTAAACGCGACCATTCAGTCTCTTTGCGCATTTGGAAGATAAACATGGTGAATTGTACAATCGCGTTCAACAACTACGAGAAAGGTTTCTTCAACAGCGGGCAAGAAGTGTCAGGAACTGTGACGTTGCACAATGAAAAGCCGAGAAGCATTCGTGCGCTGCTGTTGAACGTTGACGGCGCAGCTGACGTGAGGTGGACAAAATCAACAGGATCCGGTGACAACCGGAAAACTCGTTCATATTCAGCCCGAGAAGATTACATCAAAACCGTTTCGTACTTGATGAACAACGGTCCATTAGAACAAGAACTGCAAGCAGGTTACCACAATTACACCTTCTGCTTCACTCTCCCACAAAATATCCCTGCAAGTTTCTCGAGCTTCACCGGCAAAATTGTCTATAAGGTCAGCGTGTGCATGGAACGGCACTTCAAGTTTAATCACATTTTCAAGTTTCCCATCAATGTAATCACTCACTTGGACTTGAACTATGAAGGACCAGAAATTCGCCTACCACTGCGATGCGAAATAACGAGAAAGTTTTTCCTCGGGCTGTCATCGAAGCCGTTGAAAATGATTGCGGAAATTCCACATCGCGGCGTCGTCGCCGGTCAGACTTTGTTCATCGGTGTCACAGTAATTAATGAATCGCGTGTTGAAGTTGATCGAATTTTCGTGGAGCTTCACCGAAAGTGCAAATATCAAGATGAACATTCCATTTCATCGCAAAATGATTCACAAATTATGGTCAAGGGCGTTCACGATGGTGTTGCGGTGGCCACCACAAGCGACGTGACGTTCTCAATGAAAATTCCGCCTATGGAACCGACAAGTGTACGTTTATGCAAGTACATTCAAATCACCTATGAAATCATCATAATTGCAAAGGTTCGCGGCTTGCATCGCAGTCCGGACATTGCGATTCCGATAACAGTCGGAACGGTGCCTTTGAATGGATTGGAAAATAGTTTGCAAACTTTTGGTAACCATCCATTAACTCAACCTGGTATTCATGGAATTCAGCCATCTTATGGATTTGTGTTTAATAATTTAAGTAATGAAATTGAAGAAAAAGAAATAAATTCAAAAGTCTTGAAATGAAAATTCAATCTAGAAGTTTGTAATAAAATTTATTTATTAAATTATTTATTTATTTATTTATTTTTCACTGATCAGCCATGCAATCATCAACTTTTGTTTTGAATTCATTGCACGCATTGCTCGGCTTGAAGTTTTTGCATCTGGCAACGATCAAGCTTCTAGCACAGCTTCTAGAACAATGGTTTTGAAATATATAGAAATATTTCCACACATCAAAACAACTGACGGCTGCTTGTTAACTACAAATAAGTCGTGATCAAATTGAATCGAAACTGAAATGTTCATGTTTACCAATTGTTTCGCCTTCTTCGATGAATTCTTAGATTTTTTGATCTGTATCAGCAAAAAACATTTCTGCAAGCGCAGCGCTGTTGATTTTCCCATGTTCAATAAATGACATTTGCTTGATCATAGTTTTCCAATAGCAGCAGACATTTTCAACCGTTGCCCGTTTTCTAGCATAGAATTTGTCATTTAGTTTATCAACATGGGTTCGAACCGAACAAAAATTATTATAATTCATGGGCTTGCATGAAATTGCATGAAAAACTTGAGTGAACCAAGTTTCGAGGAGAAAAATTTATTGATTGATTTTGACTTCATTTTTTCACAATCCAGCCATACACTTATCAACGTTTGTTTTGAAATAATCGCATTCTTGATTTGAAGTGAAGTTTTTGCAACTGGCAACGGTAGTACGTGAAACACAGCCCTGGAGTCTGAAGAACTGTTCAGGAATATTTCCACACAGCAAAGCATCTGTCGGTTCTTCGTTAACTGTAAATGATTCGTTATAAAAGCCAAATGAAAATGAAATGTTTTTGCACCCAAGTTCTCGCATTTTTTAACGTGTTCTTCGATTTTCTGATCTTCAGCAACAAAAAACATTTCCTTAAATTCAGCTCTGTTAATTGTCCCTTCTTTTATTAC
>JPYR01000009.1:0-33145 GCA_000775305.1 Belgica antarctica
TTGTTTGTCCATCAAATCTTCCAGTCGTAGTTTTCCGATTTTCAGATGGTGTTAGAATGGTTGTACTGGAACTGTCTGTTGTTGACTCTCCTGAGTTCGGAATACTTTTTGTTTCAGGTTTCAATACGAATTCAGTTGTTTTTTCTTCGTTATCTATGGTTGTCTCATTGACGGATTGATGCTTCGTTGAACTTGAACTGACAGTTGTTTCGTACTTGCTGTTTGAATCAGTTGCAGTTGTTGTTCCATCAAATATTCCAGTCGTAGTTGTCTGATTTTCAGATGGTGTTTGAATGATAGTTCTAGAACTGTCGGTAGTTGACTCTCCTGAGTTCAAGATACTTTTTGTTTCAGGTTTCAACGCGAATTCCGTTGTTGTTTCTTTGTTTTCAGTGGTTGTCTCACTGGAAGATGGATACTTCGTTGAACTTGAATTGACTGTTTCGTCTTTTTTAGTTGAATCAGTCGTAGTTAATTGCTCATCAATACTTTCATTCGTCGTTTTCTGATTTTCTGTAGATTCTCCCGAATATGGAACATTTTTTGTGTTAGGTTGTCTCAAGTCCGTTGTTGTCTCAAACCCTTTATCGATGTCTTTATACTCTTTTTGCTTTGAGTTTTCAGGTTTAAATGTTGTGATTGTTTGAAGGATTACGCATTTACTGTTTGGATTTCCTGTATATTCAGGGGGACAGGTACATAGGATAAAGTGATTTTTTACGGAGCACAACGCAGACTCGCCACAACCTGACGTGCATGGATCATAACAGACTCCCATTAGACACTGCATTCTATCTTCACAATCGGCATTATTTGAACAACTTATTACATGATTTGTACTGTCGCTTGCTGTGGAATTTCATTATTTAAAATAATTTTCAAAAATATCTTTTAGAATAACGATGCATTTTTCTATTGTATCTACATAGTATAAGTGAAATCAGATTTTTTCAGTGTGATTAAAATTTCTTAAGCGCAATTTTTCTTGTTAGAGTAACTCTATAAAATCAAATTTGTTGAATTTCAAGAATTTTTCAGAAAAGCTGAATAAATAATTGAAATAAAATTTTATAGAGTTTCAACTTTCAATCAGAGAAAAGCCAAAAAAAATATATTTTTACAGAGTTATTTACATTGGAAGGTAAAATACAGGACAGATCGGTTAAAACGACAGATCAGAGGCATAGAGTTTAGATATAGTAAAGCGAGGTTCATAGTTATTGAAGGATACGTCTTAAGAAGTGAGCAGAGCATGTGTGTGAATGTTTTTGTTGTTGTTTTAATTTTGCATATTTTAATTTTAGTTGTCTGAGCTGTTATTGAAAATACAGCCTTTCCGTTGAATTAGGATCGCAACGACGTTTTTAATTTGCAAGGAATTTGCAGAAATGTAGCTTTGTGAAACTTTTTCTGTACAATCCTATAAGGATCAATTAATTTGAAATGCAATTTACAAAATTAGATTTGGTTCATAATAACATAGAGTCAAGAGTGATTTGTGTAAACTAATTGTGAAAGGTTTGAGAGACCTAGGAGGAAATACAAAGAGATAGAGAGATATTTAGGCTTTTTGAATTGTGTTTTTCAAATGCTTGAAGAGAGCGCTAGTCGCTTCGAACTATAATTTTTACCTTTTAGGCATCCGTTCTTAGAATCTTTGAGAAATCCGGGAGGGCAGAATTTACAAATTGGCTTGTGATCTTCAACGTAGCATGGAGAATCTTCAGCACATGAAGCAGCAAGGCAAGGATTAATGCACTGGTAATTGCGGCACGCTAGCCCTTCGGGGCAGCCGCGGTCACGTAAACAGATAGAGAGAGTAGGGGTACAATCGTCTAAACATATGCAAACTGGCTTATGGTTCTCCACGGTGCATGTTTTGTTTTGGGGGCAAGGCGATTGTCGTTGGGGTGACGGCGTTACAGCACAAGGGTTTTTACACTTTCCGGAAATACATGCCAAGTTCGATTCACAGTCTTCATCGATGCTGCATTCCTTCTTATCCATTGCACATGCGAGTTCGCCGTTCTCGTTTACAACGAATCCGAATTTGCATACGCAAACTGGCTTGTGGTTGCGGACGACACATTTCTTGAACTCATCACAGCTGATGTCAGGAATCGAGCAGGGATCTTCGCAAACACCGCCTCTGCTGCAGGCGTAGTTCTCGTTGCAGTCGTTGTGTGTTTGGCATGTTATTTCGGTGCCTGGGATTCTCGGCCGTGGTGTCACGTGTTCTTCGCACTTGGGATCAGGATTGCAGTGTTGATCAGGGCGACCGGTGTGGCAACTTGGACAAGAACATCTGGGACGATGAAGTACTGTGGCGCAGAGTGCATTTTCACCGCAGGCCCCGCGTAACGTACATGGGTCAACGCATTGGATGCCAATACAAGCTTTCTCGCTCGGGCAATCTAAGTCACTCAAACACTCCTGGTCTGTTCGTTTTGATGATCACAAGAATTCAAAGGGATATTCGGAGATAAAAAAAACATTGTGATTTCAACAAGAATATGTGAGGGGAAATAATGATAATGGTGTCGCAGATCGGGTGAATGAGTGTGTTCGTGTTGGAGGGTGGTAAAAAATAAATAAAAAATTCAAGTTTAAAATTATTGTTTGTTGCATTCAAACGCAAAATCATCATTAATAGCTTCAGCGCTGCTTGAGAAGTGTGTGTAGGGATAATTTCTCACAACGGAATATGTTTCTTCGTTCCCCGCATTTTCGCAGAAAATCACGAATCAATGGTTTTAAAGTGCAACTGACATCACACAACACATACGCTCGTGCCCGAAAAAGTAAGCAAGTCGAACTTTTAAAGAACTTTTGTCATTTCTGCACGCAGTTGCGTCACGCTTCGTAAAAAGAGGAGTGAAAATAATAAAGCAGAAAACATATCTTTATGGGCTGAAGAAAATTTTGCTTTTTTGTAGAAAAGTTTTTGTACACAGTTAAAGGTGCTTTTGTGACTCATACAAAAAACCCAATAATAAAAAGAAAATTTGCTTAAAACACATAAAAAAACTGTACATGAACAAACAAAAAAATATTCGAGCTACAAACTTGTTTTCAATAACGCAAAATGTGAGATTGTCCCGTCCACACAATTCCCAATCTGGCTATTGCGAAAGCTATCAAAAGTGACAAAATTTCAATTAAACTAACTATTTACATATGATCAAGGCTGCTGTACTGATTTTTGATACTGTTCTTGGTGTCAATGGCATTGAACAAGGATTGATCAAATTGAATGGTTTATCATGAATCGAGGATGTGAGATGAGGATCGATGTGATAGGAAGATCGGAGGAAACGAAGGAAAACTTAAATACAGATAATAGACAGATTGGGAATCCGCGAGTGACAGCAGACATAAAATCTCTTTATAATCTCATGATTTTTGAGTGTTGATGTAAATGTAAGATCGCTGAATCCTTAATTCGATCAGACCAAGTTTCATGTTGATTAATACGAACTCATGATCATAACGAGCTAATTGATTAATACAGTTCAAAATATTATTTAACTAATAAACTCTTGATGCCAAACTCAAACAAATAAATGTGGTAAATTTTGAATTTAAAAACATTATGAATTGTTATCGCCGCTAGCAAAGGGCTATTTGAACTATTTGAATTATTAAAAATGAATTAACTCGACAAACGTATTTTAATTTAATTGTTATTTCGCCAAATAATTACGATGCTTAAACTGACTTTGACTAGAACACGTAAAATTGAACTCACTTTGTTTACACACAAATTTGCTTCCTTGCTTGACGCACTCTCCAGATACACAGCCAGTGACTCGGCAGTCTTGTTCTTTGTACGAAACACCTAAAATGCGTTTCAATAAAATAATTAGCATCTTGAATTACGGTTAAGGTTGAAGAGTTAAAATAGTTAAACGTTACATTCTATGTTAGCATCTCCGTTAGGGTATAGCGGCGGACATTGGCAAGATGGTTTTCCATTTCGATCCATTTTGCATATCGCGTTAGTTCCACACTTGAGCGAAGAACACGCATTTTCAGGCTCATCGTTACAAGTACAACCTCTTAAAGCGTCGCCGAAACATCCGGCTTGACACTTGCATTCCGGTCCCGAAGACGTGTCAAGACAGAAACTGTTAGAGCCGCAAGTATTTTTCTGACACGTTGCAACTCTTGGTTCTTGACATTCTGTCGATGGGTCTCCCAAGTATCCGGGAAGACAGAGACATACTGGGTTTCTATCTTCAACTCTGCATTGCGCGTTTACTCCGCAGATGCCTCGCTTCAGGCACGGGTTTTTACAAGCACCAGAGACACACTTCTTGTCTAAATCGCAGTTGTCGTCAGAGTGGCATTCGACTTGCACACATTTGATCGTGGGTTCTCCAGACAGTCCATCTGGACACAAACAAAGTGCGCGGTGATCAGCTGCACGGCAAATTGCTTTGTCGCCGCACTTGCTTTGCAAGCATGGATCGTTACATTTTCCGCTGACACAAGACATATCATTACCGCAGTCTGAGTTAGTACGACATCCATCAACGCAAACATTTCCTTGGCAAAGTTGACCGGTGGCACAATCGCCGGGGTTGCATTTCGTTCGACATGATCCCCGCTGGCAGGTTTGGCCGCAGGCACAATCTGTTGTTACTTTGCACTTGGAGAGACAGAATTGTTTTGACTCGTCACATTGACAGTTGCTGTTACAACGCTCGATTGGACTTGAACAGCTGATGAGTGGATTTCCAACAGTGCCTTGACGGCAACTGCATTGGATACCGTGATTGAAGACGTTGCACTCGGCGCATGGCCCACACTGGCCAGATAATGAACAGGGATCGGCGCATTTTTTGTTGATACAAGATTGGTTGTCAGGACATGAGTTGTCGGTTCGGCATCCAGTCTGGCAAACTCTATCTTCGCAAATAAAGTTCTGGCTACATTGACTGTCGGTGCTACAAACTGATCGGCAAGTTCCTCGAATGCATCTTTCATCCGATAAACAGTTTTGATCGTTGCGACATGTTGCTCTGCACTCTTGTCCATAGCACGTTTGTCCTTTGATACAGTCGTCGTTCTTTGAACAAGACAGAGTTGGGTTTTTACAGCTTATTGAGGGATTTCCAACCAATGGTGGAATGCAGGAACAGAAAGCTTCGTGGTTAACAACACTGCACGCTGAATTAGTGCCGCATGCTGTTGGATCTTGACACGGATCAATGCACTTTTGATTGTTGCAAGACAAAGTTTCTGGACAACCTGAGTTTGATCGACATCCAGCGTTGCAGACTTGACCTTGACAAATTTCTCCATTCCTGCAGTCGTCATCCTTTCTGCAAAGTGGTTTGCAAGCACCTCGATCGCAGTGTTCGTTTTTCAAGCAGCTTTCATCATTAGCACACAAAGGTCGGCAGAAATCATTAATGCAAGCTGAGTTTTCTTCGCAATCTCGATTTTCAGAGCAGGGCAAAGCTGGTGATCGAATGCAAGCAATTTTCGCTGTTGGACTTGGAACCATGCCTCGTGTGCATGAACAACTTGCTCGCTGGTTGGAAACTGTGCAAATTGCATTTGGACCACATGGATTCTTCTCACACGGGTTCATGCATTGGTTACTCAAGCACGATTCACTGCCACTGCAGTCTTCATCGGTGTGACATCCAAAAACGCATTTGTTGTGTAAGCAAATATGTCCGAGGAAGCAGTCGTTATCAACTCGGCAAGTCAGCACACAATTCCCGGAAATGCATTTTTCGTTCAATGCGCACTCCTGGTCGGAGCCGCAAACAGGCAAGCACACGGTATCTGTGCAAGATTTTCCGGCTGAGCAATCGGAATCGGAAGAACAAGCAACTGGAATGCGAACGCATTCAATTTCTGAGTTGCCTGTAAATCCTGCTGGGCATGTGCATTGCTTTTCGTGTCTCTGAGTAAGGCACTCTGCGTTTATTCCACAAGCATTTTGGAGATCGCAAGGATTCATGCATTGACCGCTGACACAGCTTTCTTGTGCTGAACATTCGAGATTCGAAGAACACGCAGGTTTGCAAATTAATCCGTTGCAATATGAGTCTGTCGGACATTCGGAATTAGTTTGACAAGGACTTGGTTTTGGTTTGCAGCCGTTTGTTTGATCCTTTGGATTTCCGTCATAGCCGTTACGGCACACACAGTAGCCAGCATGGTTTTCTGCTTGGCATTCGGCGTTTGGTCCACAGCGAGTGCTTTCGCAAACATCTCGGCACTTGGGTTCACCGTTCTCTTGAACACATTTAGCGGCTTTCGGGCAGTCGTCGTTGATTTGGCATTCAACAGCTCGTTGACATCCGACTGTGTAGGCGTCGCCAACAAATCCTGGCTTGCAGAAGCATTTGTAGGATCCGCGGTTATTCTTACAAGTTGCACCGGGTCCACAAGGGGAGCTTTCACAGAAATCAGTTACAGTACAACGAACTAAAGGATCTCCACTGAAGCCTGGTTGACATTGACAGATTTGTTTGTGGTTCTCTGCCGTGCAAAGGGCATTTTCACCGCAAGGCTGGCCCATAAGACAAACAATCTTGCACATATGGTTTTCACAACGCTTGTCATTGCTGCAGTTCTCGTCAGTTTCGCACTCAATCTTGCGACAGATTTTTCCGTCTGAATGGAATCCTGTTTTGCACTCGCACTCAGCGTTGTGGCTTCTTGCAACACATTCTGAGTTTCTTCCGCAGAAGAATCTACCGCTGCAAACATTTTTACATTCAGATCTTCCATTTGGATCGATGGCACAGCTTTCGCCAATCTCACAGTCGTCATCAGTCAAGCACTTTGGTTCTTTGACACAAATGTTGTTTTGACAATACTGGAAGTCAGGGCATGTTGTATTTGCTTTGCATGTTGGTTGGCAGACGTTTTGAATGCAAAGCTGGTCAGTCAAACAATCTCTCGAGTTTGAGCAAATCGCGCTGCAGATTCCATTGTTGCAGCTTGTTCCAGTTGGGCATTGATTGTCTGCACTGCAGTATTGAATTTGTGTGCAACCGAGAAGTGGATTTCCTGTGGTTCCGGGTTGACATGAACACACGCCAACGTGATTTTCTGAAGTGCATGCTGCATTTTGTCCGCATGCGTTTGATAACGAGCAAGGATCAACACATTGAGCGTTGATGCACGACTTTCTCTGGTCACATTCGTTGTTGTCGCTACATTCAATCTTGTCGCACGAATATTTCGGATCTCCAATGAAATTTGTCGGGCATCGGCACGAGATTCTATGACCAACCGTGTTGCAGATAGCATTTTCTCCACAAGCCTGTGGTGATTCGCAAGGGTTTCTGCACTTTGAATTTTCGCACACAGCTGAATCAGGGCAGTCAGTGTCAGTGAAGCATTCGCCTGGCTTTCTGCAACCTCCTTTCACGGCATCACCAACAAGTCCGTCTTCACAAGAACAAATGAAGTTTCCTGGAGTGTTTTTGCATGTGGCAGTTTCATGGCATGGATTTTGTGCGCACTCGTTGATGTCTTCACAAACATTGGCGATCAAAGCGAAACCTGAGAAACATGTGCACACTGGTTCGTGATCAATGACATCGCATGATCCCTTTCCACATGACAAATAATCGCAAGGGTTTGAACATTTGTTTCTTTCCAACTCACAAGCGCGATCTGTTGGGCACTCGTCGTCGTTCAAACATTCAACTCGGAAACAGCCAACTGACTTGTCTTCGGGATTGCCTAAGTGTCCAGATGGGCAATGGCATTCTGCATCGTGGTCGTTGACCAAGCACAATGCACTGATAGCACACGCCTTTGTGGAGCATGGATCGACACATTTCCCTTCTGAACATGATAAGTTGTCGGCGCAGTCTTCATTTTTGTAGCATTCGTTGGGTTTTTTGCATCCGGTTTCACCGTAAGGATCTCCGACAGTTTGTTGTGGACAGATGCACTTGTACGATCCTGGCACATTTTCACAAATGGCCGATGAATGGCATAGATTTTCACTGCACTCGTCGATGTCGGTACAACCCGAAGGAGTTCCAATGAATCCTTTTCCGCATTTGCACTTGGATTGAAGACATATTTGTGTGTGTGGGCAATCAACATCTGAGATGCAGCCTGGAACACAAATTCCGCCTTCATTGCAAATCTCTCCAGGCAAACAGTTGTTGTTTGTATAGCAAACTTTCGAGCAAACGCTGTTTGAACATCTTTCGCCGATAGCACATGATATAGAGTCGTCGCATGGTAAGTTGCATTTATTTGCAATGCACATGTGACCTTTTGGACATTCTTGGGTATTCGCGCAAATAGCTGGAACTCGGACACAACCTTGGTCAGGTGTAGGATTGGGATCGAAACCTGGTGGACAAACGCAAGATGTCTTGTGATTTCGCATTGAACATTCAGCATTAGGACCGCACACAGCATCATTGTTACATGGGTTTGAACATTTGCTGCTAACGCAGGCTTCATCTCCCGAACAATCTTTGTTGCTGCGACAACCAAGAACGCAAGCACCTTCGACACAAGCTTGATTTTTCTGACATTGACCATGACCGGAACAAGGCAGTACACACGCGTTATGAATACATTTTTCTCCTGTTGAGCAGTCGGAAGATTTTCGACAGACAAGTTTGCATTGGTTGTTTTGACAGATTCCACCGTCACAATCGACATCGCTTGAGCAACCTGTCAGCTGTCGGACGCAGCCTTCTACTGCCTTTCCTGCAAGAGGTGTGAAGCGTTCTGGGCACGTACAGACGGGTTTTCTGTTGATGACTTTGCACAAAGCATTTGATCCACAAGCATCTTCGCATGGATTGACGCATTTTCCCTGTTGGCAAACTGAATCAGCGGGGCAGTCTTTGTTTCCACGAGGGCAATCTCCTTCGATTACCATTCTGCACCCAGCTGAGTTGGGATCTCCGATGTAGTTTGGTGGGCATTTGCACACCGGACCACTGCTTGTGGCTTCACAAATGGCAGTTGGATGACAAATGTTTGCATTGCAGGTCTCGATTGGCGTACATTCAACATCAGCAATTGGGTTGGGTTTGAAACCAACTGGACACTGACAGCTTGTTTTGTGATCTTGAGAAATACAAACCGCATTTGGACCGCAAGTGTCTTCATCACAAGCATCGTAACATTTGTGTTCCAACCGATTGCACAACTGTGAGGGTGGACAATCGTTGTTATAAACGCAAGGAACTTGTTGACATCCCTTTGAAAGGTCGTTGGGATCGCCTGCATACGATCCTGGTGGACATTTGCACTGTGCAATGTGATTGTTAGTAATGCAAACAGCAAGTGGACCACATTTGACACTGTCGCAAGCTTGAACACATTTAAAAACTCCCTGAAGTTTGATGCACATCTCAGACTCTGAACATTGAGCGTTTGTTGAACATTCATTTTTCATCTCGATACGGCAGCCATTGCGGTCATTAGGGTTTCCAGTGTATCCAGGCATGCATTGGCAGCTTCCTTCATGATTCTTAGCAACGCAAGTAGAGTATGGTGGGCAGTTGAATTCGGAGCAAACTGGAATACATTTCAGAACACCCAGAACATCTTGACGACATGCTGCTACCTGGTGACATTCCTCGTTGCTTGAACACTCTGGGACAGAAGGCTTTTCACAAGTTGATGAGACTGGATTCCAAGTGAATTCGTCTTGGCAGTGGCAAACTGGACCTTGGCCGTCAACCTTACAAACTTCATTCTTGCCACAAGCAACTGCACTGCAACCTTCAGTTTTGGGTAAGATTTCCAGCTCATAACAGCCTCGGTTTAAATCAATTGGGTTTCCTTGGAAACCTTCCATGCAGATACAAGCTGAACGATGATCGTTAGTTGCACAGAATGAATTAGGTCCGCATTGAAGTCTGGTGCAGCCTTCAACGCACTTCCTGTAGCCTCGTCCATTTTTGAAGCAAATTTCCGTGTCTTTGCAGTCAATATCAGTTTGGCATTGAGCATTCAGAACACAACCATTGGTTAAATCATCAGGGCTTCCGGTGTAACCTGTAGGACAAACACACTTTCCAGCGCTACAGGCAGCCCTAGGACCACACTTGACACTCTCACACAAGTTCTTACACTTTCCACGCTCACAAGAGTATCCTGAAGGACACAACGTATCTTTGGTGCATTTACAATTTTGTGGGTTGTCACAAAGTCCCTTTTCAATAGCTGAACACATAACGAAGGGATTGCCAATGTGATTCTTTGTGCACTTGCAATCGTAGCTTCCGGGAGTATTAATACAAAGCGCGTTCTCACCACAAACTTGTGAAGAGCACTCGTCAATGTCGAAGCATCCGGTGTAAGGATTTCCGTTAAAACCAGATGAGCAAACACACTCCACCGAGTTAAGTCGTTCTCTGCATTCCGCTCCCTTTCCACAAGTGGTTGAGGTGCAAGTATTTTTCTTTTGTTCACCGCATCCGTCGTAAGGATTTCCATAGCTTCCAAGATCACACACGCACACGCTTCCGAGCGGTCCGTATTCACAGTGAGCATTTCCACCACAAACTGGGTTGCATGTTGGTTTTGTAACTGGTGGCATGCAAATGTAATCTGGATTTCCAACGAAGAATGGTTCGCAAACACATTTTCCGGTATTTGAATCACAGTTGGCACCAACTCCACAAACAACTCCATCGCATTTATACTTGCAACGGCCGCTGATACAAATTTGAGGTCTCTGGCATGGTTTTTGAGATGAACACTGGTCGACTAAACAGGATCCACCGGGGAATGGATTTCCAAGTTGACCTGTTGGACATTTGCACGTTGGACCATCCGATGACACGATGCACATAGCTCCTTGTCCGCATTGGTATCCCTCGCATTCTGTTTTAAAAAATGTTTGGTTAGAAACCTGGAAATATTGTTACCTGCATAAAAACTTACGAGAAATACAATCACCGCTAGGGCCTTCTGTGAATCCGACACGGCATCGACACCATCCAGCGTGGTTTTCTGGCTCGCAGAAAGCGTTTGATCCGCAAAGCAAGTCCGAGCAAGGACTGACACACGTTCGGTCTCGGCAGTGAAGGTTTGATGCACAGTCTGAGTTGGTTGTGCATTCTGATCTTCCCAACTTTGTATCCTCGTAGACACACCCGCTCTTGTATGCATCGCCTGACATTCCTTTTGGACAAACACATTTGTATCCACCCTTCAGATTGACACACTGAGCACCATAGGCGCAAGGTGCGTTTGCACATTCATCAGTGCTGATACATCCCTGCAAAGGATCACCTTTGAATCCAGCTTCGCACATGCATTGTGGTGGGTCAGTTGGACTACATTTGGCGTTGATACCGCAAGCGAATCTCTCGCAAGGACTGCGGCAGAGATTTCCAGCGTCAACGAAGAATGGTGGAGGGCAAATGCACTCTCCAGGCTGAACACATTTTTCATTCGAACTACATTCTTTGTCTGAAGCACAACGACGTTGAGCGGGAGAACAGAGACCATTGAAAGCGTCTCCGTTGTAACCTGGCGGACATTCACATTTATGGCCACCTTCAGTGTTAGTACAAATGGCGTCATAGCCACAAGCCTGTGGGTTTTCGGAACATTCATCGACATCGACGCAAGTGCCATCAGGTTGAGTTCTGAAACCCTTTGGACACGCGCAGTAGCTTACGCCACCTGTGATTGAAACACACTCAGCACCTTGAGGGCATTTGTTGCCGTTAGAACATCCAGCCAAGATGCAGTTTCCGCCGACCAGCTGATATGGCGGTTGACATTGACATTCAGCACTGTTACATTCTTCACAAAAGTGGAACGGATTTCCATTGAAGCCGGCTGGGCACGTACACTCGTAGCTTCCAGGAAGATTTTTGCAAATCGCGTTGACTCCACAAGCTGCTTTATCACCTTCGACGCATTCATCAACGTCTCGACAGTTTTGTGACACAGAATCACGGGTATAACCTTGACCACAAACGCACACATTTGAACCACCGGCGTTTGTGACGCATTTTTCCCCAGGTGGGCATGGGTTTTTATCGTTACATTGTACTAGTTTTTTAATTTCGTTACATCCTTTAGTATAAGCGTCGCCAGAACTTCCACTAGGGCACTGACAAATGAATCTTCCTGGCATATTGTTACAAATGGCTCCAGGTCCACATGGTTGGTTAAGACATTCGTTAATATCCACACAAGTACCTGTCAAATCAGCGAATCCATCGGTACAGAAGCACTTGGCCTGCCCTCGTTCTAGTCTGCACTGGGAATTTGGTCCGCAGTCTAGATGTTCACAAGGGTGGCGACAATCATTGCCGATGTTTGGTTCGGGGCACAGGCAGCGTTTGTATGGGTCACAAATCGCATTACCTGGGCAGTCATTGTTGTTTTCACAAGAAACAACTGCGATGCATCGGACTGTTGGGTCTGGATCGGCGATTGTTCCTTCGGGACACACGCAAGTGTATGATCCCTGTGAATTCTGGCAAATGGCGTTTTCTCCGCACGCGTTTGCTCTTGAACATTCATTAACGTCAAAGCATTGTTTTTGCGGGTCGCCTGAAAATCCTGGTGGACATGAACATTCATACCCACCGTCAGTGTTTGAACATAAGGAATTGACGCCACACATGCCAGAGGGTCCGTGTGAGGTGTCGCATTCGTTGATGTCGACGCAGCCTTTAGAAATGTCTGAAGGAAGGAAAGTCCAACCTTCTTCGCAAATGCAAAAGGCTTCGTTGCCTTCTGGTTTGCAATAAGCGTGAGATCCACACTTGACATCTTCACAAGGCGCTTTGCATGGAAGTCGGGGCGGTGTACCAATGAATCCGGCGTCACAGTTGCATTTGTAAGATCCGGGGATGTTCAAGCAAACTGCACGTTCTCCACAGATGTTTGCGTTGCTTCGGCATTCATCGATATCGACGCAAATTGATCCTGACGCCTCAAATCCTTCTTGACAGAAGCATTGACCTTCAATGCACTCGGCGTTGTTGGTGCAATCGAAGTTGCTGTGACACAGAATATTGACATCAGCTTGTTCACAGGCAATTTTGGCGTCGGGTTTGGCTCGATACCCTTGGGGACAGATACAGTTGTATCCTGGAGACGCGTTCTCGCAGATTGCATAGTTTCCGCATGGTTTTTCCATTGTCGCGCATTCATCGATGTCTACGCAACCTCTGAAAGGATCTCCGGTGAATTCTGGTGCGCATGTACACGTGAAACTTCCAAGAGTGTCTGTACAGATGGCATTTAAACCACATGGGTTATCAAGACACTCGTTGATATCTACCAAGAAAGAACGGACAAAGGTATTAGGCAGTTGAATGTAAAAGATGTAAGAAATATCTACAACAAACAAATCTATACAAAAACTGTTGGCAATAGAAGAAAGAAGTCTCGAATTGTCAAAACTTAATTGAAATCTTCATTTAGACTTAATCAATTTCCTTAAACTTTTTTCACCAACAGGTTTACAAACTAAAATTTAATCATCTTAAAACTAAAAGCAATGATCCAATGTAGCTCTGGTTACGGATGTTTACTTATATACAAAGTGTTATAAAATTACTAACTTTTGCAGGAATCATCGCCTTTTCCTTCAAATCCTTGGGGGCAGAAGCATTTGAACGATCCAGGAACATTTATACACTTAGCATTAGTGGCGCATGTGTTATTTTTAGAACATTCGTTAAGATCAAGACATTCGCCGTTTTGGGTTAATGAACTGAAACCGAGAGGGCAGCTGCAATTGAAACTTCCAGGTGTATTTACACAGACAGCTCCAGGAGAACAAGGATTGCTGACGCACTCGTCAATATCTGAATTCGTTTTTGATTTGAAGGCATTCGTGATGAAATGAACATTAGGGATTAATTAATTTAAGTGATTATTTTTCGAGCTCAAAGCAATGTCAATCATGCGTTTTATGTCATATACAATTATAAATAAAGTTAACCAAAGTCTTACCTTGACATTCAGTCATTGCATCACCAACATATCCTTCGGGACAGAAGCACCTGAAAGTGCCAACGTCGTTCGCGCATTGAGCGTTACGTCCACAAGGCGAACGTGCGCATTCATTGTAGTCAACACAGCCTGTAGTTCTTGCGTCACCATCAAATCCATCAGGACAGTCGCAGCGATGACCGCCTTCAAGATTTATGCAAATTGCACCTGGTCCGCAAGAATCTGGATGTGAGCACTCGTCAATGTCGACGCACCCGTCGTAAGGATTTCCTTCGAAGCCTGGTATACAGTTACACGTATAGTTCCCAGGTTGATTTTGACACTCTGCGTTGATTCCGCATGATCCCGGTCGGGCACATTCATCAATGTCTGAGCAGTGTTCTTCGCCATTGCCTTCAAAGCCAGGCTTACATTTGCAAGCAAAGCTAGCTGGGAGGTTGCAACACTCTGCGTTTTCAACGCATCTGCCAGCAATTGATGGATCTAGACACTCGTCGATATCTGGAAAGGATTTTTGTAGACTCAGTTTCGATGTTTGCGTAACGAAATACCTTCACAGTGAAGACCGTCTCCGACGTATCCCGGGAAACAGGAGCACATGAAGCTTCCTAGAGTGTTCGTGCAGTGGGCAAAAACATCACATGGTCTGTATTTGCATTCGTTCTCATCTGAAATTAAAAAATATTATTTCCAAATATTAATTACAAAAAAGGTTTTCTTACCTGCAACTTGACAATTACACCCTCCAAATCCATCATTACAATGACATTGATGGTCTAAACACACTCCATTTGAGCACGTCGATCCGTCTTCGGCATCGCAATCGCCTGTTCCGGGAAATAAATCACACAAATCAGCAGTTGCCAAATTTGAAATGCACGTTCTTCCACTTACTTGTACACTTAAGCTGTTTGCGAGCTTCGTCTGAGCCCATGTAACAATCTTGCAGGCCATCGCAGAGTCTCGAAAGCTCGTAAATTTGCAGAAACTCTACGGACTCGTTGACCTGACATCCGAAGTATCCATCTTCCAAGTTTAGGAAAAATACTTCGTGTCGGTTGCCGAAAAGGTTTTTTCGACTTGAAAATTGTGAATGTGCCTATGGAAGAAATGTAAAAATTACCGGAAACGATTTAAAGAGATAGAAAGTTGATATTTAAATTGTTTTCGAAACTTTAAACTTGTCTTTTAAGGATTTTGTAACGGAAACTTATGTAACAACAACTGCAAAACTTTCAAGATTGATTATTTCTGTGTAGAAACTTTTCTCGAAGCAGTAATGTCCTAAGAAAATTAAAGTGATAACTTACCGAATTAAAAAACAGCAGTATCCACAAGACTAGTGGCAAAATATGTTTCATTTTGCTAGAATTAGAGAAAACAAGAAGAATTGTTAGTTGGTCAAATATTTTTTATTCGCGAAAGAATTCTCAGACTCAAATTTCAAAATTCTATTATTCATGAGTCTTTCTTTCTTGTTTTTTTCAGCGTCTGGTTCATTAATTTCATTCAAGCTTCATTAAATTCTTATAAAAACCACAGACGACAAAGCAAAAACCACATTTGTTTGACCATTTAAATCGAGTGTGCAAAAACCAATTTTGAAAACCTTCTAAAACACCGGACATTTTCTAGATATCTCGTCAAGAACAATTAATCATTCGTTTAATTCAGTGGGTTCTCAAGCTCAACGCTTTAAAACAGTATCTATCAATCAATTGAATCTCATAAGCATGAGTGCAACGCTGTTAATGGATGTTATTAGAGTTGAAAACGACCGAAAATTCAAAATGGTCTAGGTGAACATTATTCATGTTATTAAGACTCATTACCAACTTCTCGGAACATTGATGCAGCGGACTTGAATTTAATCGCTCTGAATGGAATTAATCTTGAGTTTGGGTACCATCATAACGTTGATTAAGGTTTCTCTGAGAACACCAAGCTGTGCAAGGTATAACGCAATGAATTACGCTCACAAAAATTTTATAGCATCGTAAAAATATTAAATTCACTGAACTTTCCATGAAATTCTAGATGATTTCGAAAGAGACATTTCTTGACGCTCTATGAAAGTTTAATTGTCACTTAGCAAGATGTAAAAGATTTATGTTATAGTTTCCACGGCAAAACCCAAGAAAAATGTATAAAAAATGCTGAAGAATGGCACTATCCATCTCGTTCTGCAAAAAGATTCAACATTTGTTCTCCAATTGTTCCTAGCACGATTCTGCTGTATCACGATTATTGCTTGACTACAAAATTACAGAAAACTACGAAGTCAATGACCAAAGAAAAGCGTTGAAATGTAGTTTGAGTTGCAGCAAATGTAGAAAATGCTAATGTACTGTACTGCTCCACCGACTGACTAAAGCATTACTCTGTTGAAATCGAAAATAAATTGAAAATTCATCGATAAAAAAATTTAAATTGATGACACCAAAAAATCGCTGATCGAAAGCAATGTCGAATTAATGGTTCCCCGACTTAGCGGTCAGCATCAAAGACAAATTGAACTATCGAATTACAACGGGCTAAGTTTGGTCAGCGATACGAAGCAAGAGAAAGAGAATTTAATCTTCTAATCTGATTCAAAAATTGACAAATTATGACGTTCTTCTCATTAGCTTAAAGCACGACTTGTTGACATGCAGTTCACACAATCAAAAACAAAATTGTTTTAAGTCTTCCCATCATTAATCATAACCTGATACGTGAAGAGACCGCCAAAGAACAAAAATGTGACTTGAGCGAGATTTCGTTTTGAGAATATTCTTTCATGATGTGCGGTGGTATTAAGCATTGAATGATATATATTTCCATGCCACAATCAGGAAAAAATCTCTTAATGGCAACAAATCAAGATTACTTTTCTGATTTTATTGCATTTATAGGTTTGATCCCGTGCCGCTGATTGCAATATGAATTGATGGTAATTTTAACTTGAACGCCAATTAAGGAAGTATTTTAAATTAGCCAAAAGGTATTTTCTCTTTTGTTTGCGAATTCTAGGACTTCTCGCGACCCTGAAACGTTAAAGAATAAATTTTCTGCCATTTACACAAGTTGAAATTATATTTCCAGTCGTTCAACATGCATCCTTAGGACATCTTTAGCTTGCAAAAGCGATTTTTAACTAATAGAATTTTATCAAAACGATTGAAAAGAATTTGGAAAGCTGACTTGGTTATGTAAAAAAACTTTATGTAACTCCACTGAAGCATTTAAAAATGTCTGCGATTTGTAGGTTCAGTGAACTGTAATCAGATAATTAAGATTTTCAGACGGAGCGGTCGAATAAAATTATGCAAATCTCATCACTAAATCGTGGTTTGAATAAATCGTGCTGATTCTGAGTTTTCCTATCTCTTTCGAACTTTGATGTCATCTCTAAAAATATTTACGTAGCAATGACGAAACACGTTTGTTTGCTGCCTAGCTGTTGTTCTGTTCTTCTTTATAGCTTGGGTTTTGGAAGATATAAGTGGAAGATTCGTTAGTGGAAAGATTTGAATTAAATTCAGTTTAAACTTGTCTTCCGAAAACAATTAACTAGAATCAATTCAGCGCTGGTGATTTGAAAATTAGTGAAGCTTAAATATCGGAAGATGTTTGAGCGATTAGTTTGCCACCAACTAATTATAGTCAATCGTTAAACGTTTGTCGTGTAATTATAAGGGCCATAGTTGCAAAAATTATAGGAAGCAGACACACTTGGTGCCTAAATATCAATAATTCCTACGAAAAAGCCATAAGGAATGAAAGTTCAATGACTTGCGATTTGTTGAATCATCATCATCAACTTTTCTTTTCACAACAACAGTTTTTTCTTCATCTTTGATATGTAGTAATTCTCGGCTTTTCGAAATAATTTGATCGCTTGTGCTTCCAAACCTCATAACTAAAGAAGAACACATGGTCTTGCTTCATTTCGATGCCATTCTTAAGAGATTATCAACACATGTAGATGGTGATTCTTCGCAATTATGGTCACGTAAATTAATCACATTAAGATTTGTGAGGAATCCAATCGAAGTTAGCTGTGATACAATCATGCAAAATTCACCAGACCTTGTTTCTTGCGTGGGAACTTGATTCTTGAAACCATTGAAACTTAGTTCTCATGTGATGAAATTTATTTTTGATAATTCTTTTTTTTTGTGGCCTGCATAATAATTTTAAACCTTCAAAAACTGCTTCACAAGGTCGTAACTTAACAGCATGTACTAAAATTAATAATTTATAAGTTTTAAACGAGATATGAAGTTCAAAATATCGAATTTTAAAAGTGCAAACATTATTTAAAGGCGAACTCTCGCTGGTTGATTTGTTACAGTTTATTTCGTGCAATGAAACGGTTCACAGCATTGGTTTTGGTGTTAATTTCTCTGATCTCAGAGATTACTTGTAAAACGCACTTAGAAGTTATGCGTGACTTTTGGTTTGAATCAATCAAAAACAACAATGAAAGTTATTACCGGAGAAAAATGTATCCAGACGATTTTGGGAGTCTCATTGATAAACTTTCTTCCATGAGACTGAAATTAGGTTATGGGCAAAGAAATTTGTTCAGCGACATGAGAAGCGTGATGCTGAACAATAGTCGCGAGAAAAAACTCGGCACTAAGATTGGAATTTTCACAAATTTTTGTGGCCCGGGAAACAAAGCGAATCAAACGGTTGGTGGAGTATTCAATGGAGTTGATGAGTGCTGCAAGTCCCATGACAGATGTGATCACGTAATAGCAAAAAAGTCCGACTTCAACTTATATCCGAATCTTCCGAAAAAACCTTTGCTTTTTACAAGCCTAAGCTGCGAGTGTGATGCTGAGTTCTACAACTGCATGAAACGAACGAAGACAGTTGTTGGTGATCTCATTCTATCGGTGTACAGTGTCGCGCAGTTGAGTTGCTTTCAACTCGAGCATAAAATAGGTGAAATTTTGATAAAAGAAATCAGCCGTTCATTTAATCCTTTCTTCTTTTTTTAGATAAATGCACAAAATTCGATGAGTATTTGGTTTCAACCTTTTAAATTGGTGATGTGCTCAAAAATTTCTTGCAGTTCATTCATCTTTTGGAAGCGATGCCTTCAGTACAAAGCAAACAATGAGACAGAAAAGCAGTGGCAATGGTTTGATCTTCCTTATTCGTCTGTGGCCATCAAAGAATACCTCATTCCACGCCTGAAGTTCTAAGTACCATCTTCACGAGTAATTAGTAGATTATGTAACGGTTGTTTACACACCATTGCTTTAGTGGTGATTATTATAAACGTTAAGAGAACAAAAAAGCGACTCGAATATAAAAATCTAAATGAAGTAGCGATTCGCTCATAAAATTGTAAAAAGTTCTAAATGAAAACCAGTCTCGTGAATATCTAAGTCTATCATTAAGAATACATCACAGCTCTTTGCTTTCAAATTAGGTAACTACATACAACTAGCTAGAATCTCATTGTTCAAACAATCTTACGATGACTTCACGCATCTTGATTTCAACAGTTCGAGAAACATCTTGCATAAGCAAATACAAGCTTAAATACATCTGAATTACTTTGAATAGCAACAGAACTCTTGTCAATATATTAAAATCATCAGAATGAAAAGATTCAAATTAAACCTTAATGAATTTTTCGCTATGGCTGTGTAATCAAAATTTGAGATGTATGTCATGATAAATTTTAGCGGATCCATTTTACCAACTGTTGAACAACAACTCAGCTAATCCAACAGCATTCGATCCAAATTGCTAGTTACAGTGATGCAATTTTAGCGTGCGGAGTCAGTGAATTTCTTATGGACTGGCTTGCCTTAAAGTTGCTTGAAACCATTATGTTCTACTGCAATATTTTTATTCCTCTGAATAACGGAAATTTATGTTGCATAATCTAATGAAACGTTGATCTTGACTTTTGCTCTGTATGTCGTGGTTATAAGGCTATTATTTTTCTTGTGCTTGGCTAGTTTTTTCATACACTCAGATTCAGATTCTATCGCATCGCATTTGAATCGATGACTTTCTACTCACCGTTTTTGCTATGATTAACATTAGCAATATTACACACAGCAATCTAACAGAAAAAGAAGGAAAACATATTTGTTATTATTGCTGTCATTTTAAAAATAAATAGGCAAACTGGCAAACACCTTACGAATAATGAATTTTGCTTAGTAATTTTGCTTAAAACTGTTTCCTTCAAACAATTGAAAAATTAACAAAAAATCTTCAATCCCATCGCTTTGTTGTTCTCAGATCTTACGATAAGTTTTTAAGAAAAAATTATAAGAGTCTTAAATTCTCGTTTTCAGATAAATCTTTTCCTGTAATTAGTATAAATGGTCATGATTTTAGGGTTACTGAACGAGCGTGAGTACACTCGTCATATTCACATTTAATCAGATTCCTATTTGGATTCACGCCGACCATAGACAACTTTACAAGTTGCAAAGAATTTATTAAAGACTTTTTGCTTTCATGTTTTTTTGTCTGTTGAACAGAAATCAGCAAGCCATCAAACATGTTGGTACAACCCATCAAACATCGGCGATGAGTTCATGGATTGATTTTACAGCACAAAAAGCGAACACACATTGAAAATATTCTCAGATCTTTTTAAATCGCCAGGTCTTGTTCTTTTATGGTTTTAAAAGAAGCGAACAAACATCTTCGCTAGAAATTTTATTCGATCAGAAGACGTGAAAGCAACACGGAGAATCGATATAAAAATTATACGATCGTACCGTTACCTGACTTTTGCATCTCAGAGAATTTCCTTCTTTCTGCGCGCGAACGAAATGTTACCAATTGAAAACAATTTCAAGTTCCATACCGTGCCAAACCATACCGTTCAGTGATCGTGTTTTGCTATTCATTTCTATTTATCCAATTATTTTTACTATGAATAAAATTGTAAAGCTTTTAATGCTTGAAATCGGCTAATCTTTCTCTTCGAGCTTACTTATCGTGGAAAAGTTACGATTTTTCATCGAATAGCGGTAAAAGGTAAAAATATTTAATTTCTTTCAGAATTGACATGTTGCTTCGCGAAGAGATTTTCACAGTCCACTTTCGATGCGAATAAATTCTTCAAGGTCTTTTAACAAAATTAGCAAAAAATTGAATATTTTAGCAGTTAAGTTTTGAACATGACATCAACTTCCTTTCAATGTTTCGCTTCAAACGTTCTGAAAGGAGAAAAACCTGTGTTTTTAAACAGAGTTCACATTTCGTGACCAACCGTCAAATTCCTAAGCTGGCCACTTTTGTCTCGCTTCTCCGGCACTTTGTGAACTCATCATCTATCCAGAACTATAAATAGAATTACCTACAAACAATCGAGAATAATGAACCTCATCGTTTTGCTCGTTTTTACGAAGATGAATCGAAGTTTATCCGCTTATTCTCTTACGATGAATCAAATTTCATTTAACCTTGAGAATTGTTCTGGGCCGTTTGGTTTTCAGCTTCTTCATGCTCGAGCATTCCGAATTCTTTACGCTGCACATTTTATGGCATACCTTGGGCCGAACATTGAGAAAGCAATTTTATATTGATTTGATGTTGTTTTCAAGCGATCTTCGAATGTATGGAAGAAACAGCGTTATTGGAGATAATAATTACGCTTTCCGCTAATGTATGAAGCGACTTGTGTCTGAACTTCTTTTTCCGAAAAACATTTTCAAGCAATTTTTAAAGTTTTTTTCTGCTAACAGAACAGAAAGGATGAAACTGAATATTCTTTTGGTTTTGATTTACGACACAATAAAGTGATCGTAGCTGGGAACACACGATCATTTCTTAAAACTGATGCAATGGTTCAAGCTACGGTGCAATAAAGAAAGAATTACGAGAAAGAAGAATCAATTGAAAACCTACAAAGTCACGAAGTTCAAGTTAAAAGTAAACGTAGGGCCCGGCCATCTGAACAAATCGGTTTGTTACTTTACGTGTTTAAAAGCATCAGAGAATGATTCGTCAGAATTATTTCACATTCAGCAGAACCATTCGATTTCTAACAGTCACTTCCCATCGTATTGATGATCAATACGTTTCTTTCAATTCCATTGAACGTTAATCGATGAGGTAATTTCAATTAAACTTTAAACGATTTTTATAAATCCGTTCAAGCGAAAAATAACTTTATATTGAAAAAGCCAAATATGGAGTTCACGTCTCAGCTTTAAGAATTTTGAAATCTGTGATCTGGGTTATCGATGATGAGTTCTCCATAAATGAATGTGACCAGCCAAAAGTCTTGCAGTTTTGGCCAACGATGTAGTGATTTTCGGTTAAAAATTGTTTTGTCCTTTTGCGATCGGTGTGAAAACTGGTTGGATTGCGGTGATTATACTTCAGCTTCCAACTCAAGTTGATGCATCACTCGTCCACGTAAACAGTTTTGCCATATACGACTCGTTCACATTCACTTTTGAGAAGTTTCGATTTTGAGTTCAGTATTTCACTGAATCAAGCTAGTTATTGCCATCGAGACCGAATGATTAAATTGTTTGCAAAAAAAACTCACACAAACTCAATGCAGCTCGACAGCTACAAACTTAAATTGATGTAGACCCGGAGAGAAAGTTCAAATATCAGACTAAATCCCAGACGCAGCCATTGCGCCCGAAGTTAGACTCGCAAACACCGCAATCGCAGTGTTTAGACCCACAGAGATGAAAAGAAAATACAAGCCGAACGCGATGGTAAAAGCGAAAGCTTTGTACTTTTATGGATTCGAGAAGAAATGCGATGAAGTGACACAGAAAGGAATTATTTGTGCCAACGCCCTTATAACTGATGAATACTCTGACGCTTTGCATAATGGAGAAACTTTCAATTTTAAAGTCTAGCCGATAAATTGAATGAAATTGTCATTTTTCAACACTTTTTCAGCTTTTTCTCTGTCGTGCCTTGACATTTGCGAAGAAAACAATATTGGTTCAACTTGAGCTTATGTGTGCAACTTTTCGTATAATAAATTTTCGTATCATTTTTTTCAGCTATGCATAGCTATGCTCTACTTCTCATTCATTAAATTATCGAAGTGAAACTCATTCGCACTTTTCCAAAATGAGAAGAGTGTCGGATCACACATGAAGACGTTTGAAGATGTTCGACTCCGACAACCCATTTAATCACTAGATTTGGTTGAATGCGGATGCGACGGAGAAGTTTCGTGACAAACACTACTTAGGTTTGCTTCTCTTCATCTTGAAGCTTCCAATTGAGTTCAATGTCATCAATGGATGAAATAACTAAGACTACCAACAATGAGACAAAAAACACAAAGATGCGTTCATTACTGTTCTGAAATAGTTTCACGCGATGTAGAAGAATCGGTTACCGCGGTTACCGGGATGTAGAAGAATCGGTTACCGCGATGTAGAAGAATCGGTTACCGCGTTTGCTATTAAAATTTTGGGCTATTGTTCTAAAAACAAAAAATTACATTCATCATGAGCTTAACTTGAAACGCAAAGACGGCACATATATTTTTTATTGATATTCAGCGACTATAGAAGCTTGTTAAACTCAAAGTACTGGCTGGAGCCAGAAATGTACTCAAATTTATTTATATTCGAAAGCTAGTGGCCGGATTTGCATACAATGGTGATACGTAGAGTTTAAATACTGGCAGTTTTGTTGGCCCAAAACTGAAAGTGAACTGTTCAGCTTTTTTCTGCACGATTCGTATAACTGTATCATTGAGTCGCAGCAAACTCGCAGTATTTTGTACCCATCAGGGTATCTAACATTTTATATCTTTCTCTGCTTGCTTAACTCCGCAACGTTTTCAAATCAGCTTAAATCAAGTTAGCTTGTTGTCAGCGCAGCTGTAAACGCTTCATGCATCGCCGCGTAAAAATTGCAACAAATTGAACTCCACAATAGGCGAAATGCAAATTATTCGTTGATTCTTATTTCTAAAATCAACACAATCGCAGATAATCTTGCTGCAGCATCAAGCCAACGGAAACAACTATTAATATGGCTATTCGCATGACGAAGCGAAATGTTTCCAGTTCAATTTCATCGGCGAGAAAGTGACAACAAAATAAAGCTGCTAAGACATGACAAAGAGGCCACACAACTGTCTAACTTCATTAATCTCCAATTGCGGAGGCGTGCTCGCAAAAACTCATTGAGATTTAAAATAAAATATACAAACACACAATGACATTTTCCAACATAAGAACAGGGAGTGGTAGTCAGCAACTGTCTTGTCTCCTGGCGTTTCAAACTATCTACTGACGCTTGCTACACAAAATCAACGAGAAAGGCAGAAAGCTGAGACGGAAGATTTCAATGGCTGCACAGAAATGAACCTCGAGACGAGGTGAATGCAATTCAAAGTGTAATGGATCAGAAAAATCCTTTTTACGACATCGGAAATGACTCTTCAAATTAAAATTACTTAGTTCAGCGGCAACAATGACTCACATCCTCGATTCTTTACACTTTCCTATCCAAAATCCATCAAAACGAACACTTTTGTCTTCATTATTTATTCCAGACATGTTTTTGCTCGCACTGTGAAGAAAGCATGGACTTGGACAATGTTTCAACTTCCTTCCAGTGTGAGTCAAGATTTAAATAAAAACACACCAGTCTCCGGTGAATGCGTTTGCAGTATTTGGCTTGCCACATTTGATGTTAATTAAACGAGGGGATGTTTATGAGCGCGCTTCGTGACGCTCTTTTTAGACGTCTGAACACCAAAATCATGGCCTTTAGTGCCAACGGAGATTTTTCATGCCATTCCGTGCGCTGTGTGGTAATTTTCAATGGTTTGGGCGTTGAGTCAATGGCAACAGATTTACTTCATACTGAATATTTTAATTTATTTTGTTGCCATATGTTTGGACAGCAGACTTACGGTTTGGCTTCTAACCGTTAATACAAATTTACATTCGCCAAAAAAGCAACACTGAGTGGGTGGATTTGAAGCTCCGCTGAAGAGATTTCAAGAATTTTTTGAGAAATAGTTTAAATTTCTTTTAGGAAAATTAAGCTCGAATAGCATCACTCCAATGCCGGATGTTTGAACAAGTTGGAAGAAGTCTAAAAGAGAAGATTAAAGAAATCCAACGCGTGGTAAAATCGCTCGGGAATTTAATTAATCTTTTGCGTCTGTGCATGGGCAAATAATAAAATGAGATTGTGCAATTAAAAGTTAACGCAATGGCAGCCTACACAATCTGACCGCATCGTTTGTTATTTTAACGCTTGAAGCAACTTTATAGGCACTGAACGTGGAGCACAATGTGGATGACCCGCCTTTAAAGTACCATGAATGAAGACGTCATGGTAACGCTGCTTTGAATCTTGTTCTGCCTTGTACGAAGTCATAATTTAATTTGAACTAAGCGTAAGCAAAGTGCACACCTCATGTGATTCGATTTACAAACAACTTCATATTGGAACACGCTTCAACGGTGAAAATAAAAAAATTCTATTGTGCAATGAACCACACTTGATGCTACAAAAGCGATGCCTGAAGCACAAGACTAGGCGCTTGGCAGTGACAACAAAGAAGAAACAAGTACGGCATGAAACTGCAAGAATCATCGCGATATGCAGTGGAAAGAACAATAACTAATTATTTGAAGGCCTGCGCGCTCGTGTTTAGGATGAAAATATCTTAATTAAATCTTTATGCAGTGAAATTTCCAGCCCTCGATGTGCTGCAGTGCATTATTCACTAGAAATCGCTTCGATCCACAATACGAATCAGCCAACTGAGATCGCTAAACCGCACTTCTTCGGTGCAAAAACAAAGCACGTTCAAGAGAACAGCACTTGAAAGTTCAAGAATTTAAAGTTATTTCGTTTCTCATTGAGGCTAAGTTCATGCAAACTGAAAAACCAAAACGCACCACAATGGTTCTCAGCAATTCACTAATGGATGAGTACACTCCGAGTGACTGAGAAGACTTGACAGAACGAACGATTTTCACCTACGGATTCGCGCTTATGCGCGTGCATCTGCTGCAGCAGCGATTGAAGAAGTAAATTGAATGAAAATGGTAATTGTTTGCGAAGAAAATCTTTAAGCGCTGTCTGAAAGCAGATGAAAAATTTCTGTTGTGCAGGCAGAAAGCCTCAGATTAACTCAAGAAGCAGTGATGCATACAAACTATGGAATAACAATAAAAATCTCGGACGATGAAGATTTATGCGTATGCCTACTTGGCACACGTTGCGAGTTTTTGTTCTGGAGCTGTTGCCTGGTAAAAAGTTGCATAAATGCAATGCTTTAGAAAAATTGTTTGTGTGGATGCTCTTGTGGAGGAAATTTATTGCTTACGATAAACAATTTATTTCAGTAATTCGACGTGATGTCAGGATGAAATGTTCGAAAGGCTTTTGAGTGTCTGTATAGGTTGCCAACGATAAAATTCACACGTAAGCTGTTTACCAAAAGAAGGAATTCAGCGAAATTAAAATGAAACAACATCAAAATCTTTGCTTGAACAAACGTCATTCCAAGTGCGGTGCTACCACACGATGGGATTCTTCTCATATTTCCAATGCCATGCGAACGAGTACAAAAGCCGAGATGGAAACAAGGATAATTACATTTTACGCGCGTTCGTGGAGCGTTCAGTCAGGTTAAATTGACAATAAAGAGCCGCTCTGATGTGTAGGACTTAATTGGTGTGGATTAATCATTTGCAAGAAAATTACCATCTGTGATATTAACTAATAGTCCTACGGTGTGTTGAAATAAAATATTATGATGGAAAGGAATGCCTTCGATATGAAAGCGGCTTCTGGTTGTCAACCGCTTGGCGGGGAATAATAAAGAGAGCAGGTTTCTTTCATGTCATTACCTGCTTCCGTCTCCCATCGCGGACATATCGAAAACATGTTAGTTAATTGCATCACCCCGAATCATAGATTGTTGTCGTCAACAGAATTATTCACCATGGACCAAGGTTGTTTTTTAAAGAAAAACAATTTTAAGAAATCTTTAAACTCAACATCGTAGTTTAAAGATTTCTTTAAATTGTTTTTTTTTTAAAAAAAAACCTTTAAACTTCTGTGATAAAAACTTTTTTGAATTTCTTTGCAAAGGGATTCAGCGAGACGATCATAATATGCTGCGGCATTTCAATTGAAATGCAAATACTCCAATTAAAACTTCTTAAGCCTCTATTATTTCTGCTTCCAGCGCAAAGGAAAATAAATTGTCAGCCACAGTCACATCGCCGTGACCTTCGCATGCTTGCTACTTCTCAAACGGTGCTGTAATCGTATCCTTGCTTGAAGTCTTTAACATGTGCAGTGTGGGATGTAGTCGAAACGATCAAAATGATTGAGACACCTTTTGTTTCCAGTCTCAGAGGTCAAGTAAGTGGTCGAAGTTCCGCAATCATCGTGAAAGAAAAATGACTTCATCATTTCAATTAAGAATCCGCCGGTTGATGTCATCAAAGATGTTTAAAAACAGTTTGCTGCGGCCGCGAATCTTTTTTTTTTCAACTAAAATGAAGCGATTTTAAATAACATTCACATCGTCTTTTCTTTTCTCTGCTTTATGCGGTTTTCAAACCGATATCAATTTCACCGCTTTATGTGTGTTTGTGTGGATTACAGCAGTGGAAAACGATGAGAATATAAATAAAAGCAGCGTAAGTACCGCTACTTCTTAAAACAGTTTCTTGACTTTAGAGTGCTGAATGACAATGCAGTTACATAAGCCGTGTCTGCCTCGTTGAAGTGAAATCATCGCAAACTCCATATTAAATCAACCAAATGCCAAACGCAATGGTTTCTGCAGATACATAATGTCCTTATATGTCAAGTCCCATCAAAGCGTTCAAAGCTTTTAATTTGAATAATTATTTTTGCTTTTCGCACGGGCGTGGGCGCGACTAGAGACTGTATTGGGAACTTTTTATGGTGTGTGAAAGTTTGATATCTCATTATTTCTAGGCTCCGTGTGTTTTGCAACCCCACCGACACAACTTGAGACCATTTGTTACAAAAGGCTGCGCCCACGCACCGATGATGAAATTTCATGAAATTCGGCAGAAAAACTTGAAATGCACTTAAACCTTGCAAACGAGCGTGCAAATCGTTAAAAAAAAGTTATTCCAACGTTTTGCATCGTGCCGCACATATTAGAGGCGAGACTCTAATGCATTTAAATGTTAGCAGCGTCCACATACAAAGCAGATTTGAAAAACAGATCAAGCGCCATCAAGGTCGCCAAAAGTAAAATTGAGTGATCGATGTGGCACAATGTATTGGTGTTAAGCTCGGGACTGCTGTTTTAAAGACTATTCGATTTCTTTTCGAAACCGAATTGACTCATTTTGGGAGTGACGTCATGACGCTCTATCAGTTTCGTGATCGAATGGTTTTTCTCGTTTATTGTCTGCTTCAAACGCCTTTGCAAAACACAGGTTTCAATGGCATTTTTCTTTATATATTGTCAACACCACGACGATTTAAGCTTTTTTTCTTCGCGTAACTGGATTTTCAAGAAATATATAACTTAAGAATGCTTTTTATAGCTTGAATCCGCAGCTTGCTTGTATTTTTTTCATTTGAAAAGCCCCGAGTTGAAAAGGAATCGCCGGTTAATATTAAAACAAAACAGCACATTTTATTAGTAAAGTTGAACAGTTTTCACATAATTTCAGTGTTGGATCTTGGCACGAAAGAATCTGAAGACGAAACCGGAACTCTGACAATTTATGTCGATGCTAAGTGAGTGTATTTGAATGACTAATTACATCTCAACAGGAAATCATAAAACGATTAATTCAATTTTGACTGTCATTTCCCTCGAGATGGCTTCAAAACGCTGATGCTTTTCCACATGTCACTAGCGAAGTGTGTTTGACGCTTAATTAAATAAGTTTTTGAGTTGTTTTTTCACTCTTAGCCATCGTGTACAAATTGGCAAACATTCTTTATTTGTTTGCTATTCCATTCTTGTCCTCGCCATCTCTCTAGAAATTGACTTCACCACAAAAATCAGACGGTGATGTGAAACTTGTTTCAGTTTAATATTATTTCTTTCCTCCATTCTTGAGTTTGTACCGTGCATTTAGCGGAGAAGATGGCAGATAGCAATTTTCAGAATTCTTTATGAAAGACGCGAGAAGAGCTCAGAGATATCAAGCGAGTGTAAAGAACGAAAGAAAAATCGTTCAGTCTTCATAAAATTGTTTCCATCGGTTGCTTTGGCCTTAACATAGTTCAGACATGAAAAATAATTACGACTCTTCACTTTTCGCTTATTCATTCTTCATGTTTCTCTGGTTTTGAAATTCTTTAGACTAATCTAAAATAATTTTCCTGCCGTCGATAAAACTTCACCCGAATATAAAAATGTTTTTGGTCAGAAACTTTAACCAAAGCACGAAACAGTTCGTCTGCCAACGCAAGAAAAAGAGTTTCACGCAAAACCCTGAACCTTCCTGCACGAGACATTTTATTTCTTCGGGTGATCTCATCTTTTTAATGCATTTTCTGATTTTCAAAGCTAATAAATTTTTGCAGTCTTGAATGTCAGGACGGCTGATCGTAAAACTTTTTCTCTTTCTGTTGGCGAGCAAACTTGTGTGACTGTGTACCATGGAAGGCTATGCTGTTATTTCTTTTCGTTGGGTGGAAATGCGATCTTTGACATTCTTGCAATTACTATCTTTGTTCTTGAACTCGCTGATGCCACTTAATTGCAGCCGTATTTTCTTCTGGTTCTTGCATGACTAAGCGAACCACTTCATGGGTTTCTCACTTTTGAACTTTTCGGCGGAACGGCTTGAAAACGACTTTGTTAATAGTCCAATTCTATTCCAGAAATCTTGATTTGCCATGTTTGATCGACGAGATTCAGTCACCAGCGACGAAAATAAAATCACTTTTGCTTTCAAGAAACACCTTTTCAAAGGCTATTTTATATTCCGAAGGCCTTGCGTGGTTGGAAGTTGAATTTACTCGTCGGTTTTGCAACTCAAACTTCATCTCTGCTCTCGTTGACAAACTAATCAGAGGATTTTACAACTGGTTCGGGCTCTAATTGTACGTTTAATTTTATAGATTTGAATTTCAAATTAATGTCTCACGAGTCATTCTTTTTTGTTTCTTTATGAAATTCCACAAAATGTTTAAACAGTCTTTGTTTGCTTTTGCCAAAATGCAAACATGAGGAAACACTTTCAATTGGAAATGTTTCCCTCATCGATCACGTAATAAGTCTGCGAACGGCAAACTAGTCACATCTGGTTTTTTCGATCGCCGAAATTAGGGCTAGGCCTCAAATTTAGCAGCTTTTCTTCTTGCCACCACATTCCCCAGCACTGAATTGTACCAAATCCAAGTGAAATGCCCCACAATATTCTCATTTGTTGCTTTATCCAACATTGAAATCTTTTGCTTTGCAGCAACGAAACTTTATTCCACTCAGTTCTCATTTATAGATGAAAAGAAAAAACTTTCATTTTATTTTTTCAATACAGCCAACTTTTCAGATTTTTTCGTTCCATTGCGAAATTTTGTTCACTTTCGGTTCAACTGATGTCCAAATCGGGAAAGGAAAATTTTATTTCAACGCATTTGTTCGCAGGTGGTTGCCTCAAAAGCTTTACAGTTTGACACTCACCACTTATTACCATGGCTCTACAGCCAAAGTACAGCAGAAATATTATCCAGCAGCTTTTACAATAATCCACAGAAATTATCCAAGAACGAAATCACCGAAAAAGGTTTTTATTTCTTTTTCTTCTCTTTTTAACAATTTTTCTCTTGTAATACTTCGACTTTTGTATTTCTTTTCTTGACTTTTCTTCTTTTTTCTTCTTCTTCCACACGTTATATGCCACTAGCTATATTTATTCTTCTTTTATTAATTCACGCACGGTTTCCTTTGCACTTGTGATTCACTCGAAGTCTAAAGAAAGACTGAAGTCTCTGTCCGTTCGCGCAGCAGTTTCTTCTCCGCAACCGCGAGAAAATTTACATTTTGAAGAACGGTTTACAGCGCTGCTGAGCATAAGATAATTTTCTTAACTCTTTCTTCTCTTCTCTCAACTTTGCGCAAAATATCTCTCAACGAATAAAAATGTGTTGTTGATCATCAGTTATCTCTAGCTGCAACATAAACCATATATTTCAATCGCACCGGAGAACCATAGCGAAAGGGAAATGTAAACAAAACAAAGAACCCAAACAATCGGTCAGTTGAATCAGATGCGATGAAAGGTCCTACTGAACCTTTTTCAGAATTTATTGCCCCGAATTCCGATAATTCTATCAGAATATTTGTTACAACGTTTAAGATTTTCAAAAGAATTAAACCATCAAATCTAGTTGTGTCTCTTAAAATACCCGAGACAGGTCAAAATGACAACTCTACATGATGACTGGATCACAACAAACACTCTTCATAGCTGTAAGATAATTGTAAGATGTAGTTGAATGATCTGCCTTTTTTACCCCCATCAAAGATTTTTTCCGTATTTGCAAATCAACATGATCATAGGCTATTAATCTCTCTAGAAGTTTAGAAGTTTTAAGCGGAATCTGAAAGAAGTGTTTGCAAAGAATGGTTCAATTTGTCAAATTACTTTTAGCAATGTTTGGTGAGTGTGGGCTGGACCAAAAATATTTTGACAGTTCTTTGGTCACTGAACTTCAGTTTTAAACGATTTAAACAAAGCCATGAATTACAACATTATCAGTTACAAAAACTATCAACACCTGGGTTAAATATCACAGCAATTATTTTTGCAGAACTTCTAAGCATATCAGTTTAGAAGCTTCGCAAAAAATGCTTTTGAAAACTTGTCATAAGAATTGATTTTGTGAATTGAAGTGTACGAATTGAAAGTTTTCAAGCTTCGTTGAACTGTTGCTTAAGTGTAGGCAGTGAAGTCAAAAATCTTTTCAGAATTTCAAATGTACTTCTGTATGGTCAAGAAGCCAAGAAGAATGAGAAAGCAAATTAAATTGATCTTCAGCTACTTTGTAATGTCATTGGCAAACTCTCAATTTTTAAGGAGAAAACGAAAACAAGAATATGCGATTAATTGACATAGGAGAGTCGTAATTAAGCTTAATATTGTCCACGATATTTCTATTGAATCCTGTAGGCGTTCAGATAATTAGCGAAATAAGATGCTAAATAGTGTCAATTGTCTATAAAACGTTTGTGTTTGACTTCAGATGGTTGTCGAGTTTCATTTAGCATTTTCTTGAATTTGTTTAAGAAACGCGAAAGTAAATTTGAAGACAGAAAAAGTTTTAAGTAAGATTCCCCACGTGTGCCACCCACTTTTTTGAAGATCCGGACAACTTATAGATATATTTTCTTCTCCAGAAGAAGCTCGAGACCTTCAAGCTTCTTCTGGAGAACAAATGCAGTCTCTTAGTTGTGCGATTCTTCAAAAGGTGGGTGTGCGACGTGGGGGAATCTTAATCTGTCAACTTGTAAAATTGATTCTTGTACCGAACATAGAATGGCCAATTTGATTTTATTCCCGCTTTGTTTCTGAGTAAAGTTCGGAATTTCTCTGAGACTTTCAAATTGTTCGCTTTGAAGATTGTTAAAGACATTTAGAGACTGTTTCAATGACAATTTTGTCTCTGAAAAATGTGTTTGAAGAGTGAGATGTTTATTTCTCAGAACTGAATTTTGATAAAATTTTAGACGAATCAAGATTTCGTAGGTTTAACAGGCAGAATAACAAAATGATGATACCAAACCTCATGCTGACTTAACACTTGACAATAGAATATTACCAGATGCAGGAGACTTTCCGCAATTTGTTCCTGAAACAATCGATGACTGATCTGAAAAACCACACATGAAACATTCTTTTATAAAAATGTTTTATTTTTTCTTTTATCGTCGTACATTTTTTAGTTTATAAATCTTGCATTCCTGCAATATTACCATTTGTTTATAAAATTTAATATTTGTGATATAGTTAGTTATATTTTTACAATTCTGCGCAAATTTTGTCTATTTGTGTTTTCAATTATTTTGTTTTAGCACTAGCTAAAGTAATTTTTCTCATTATTAAAAATGCACATCTTCATGGTTGTTATCCAGATTTAAATGACATTACATAAATAAAATTAAACATCAACCGTGCACTTAATTACTGAAAAGAAAGATTTTAGTTTTTATTTCAATTCTTGAGAATACAAAAACATTGCTGGCCGATTAGAGCAAAAGGAC
>JPYR01000009.1:46901-60557 GCA_000775305.1 Belgica antarctica
TGTTCTATTGAAATTTGATAAAGCCGAATATAAATGTTTCGCACCCACATCAAACAAAATCTGACGAGCAACTTTTTCCCCCTTCGTAAAACATTAAACTGCGGATGCTGCGAATAATAACTTATTTTTTCAGTTCTTATTCTGATGTCGCTAATAAACTCGGCCAACGCCATGAAATGCTATGTTTGCGGGCACGGTTCAGAAGCTCCCTTCACCAAGATCAACGAGACTTATGCAAAACACAAAACTCACAAGTCATGCGACGAGTTCGACCGGATTCCGCTCGAGGAGAAGTTCAAGTACGAAATGGAATGCCCGAAAAGTTCCGTAGGATGCATGCTCAACGTGAAAGGTAAGTTCTTTTCGCAGCCCATAAATCATAACTGAAATATTGAACGTCACGATGTTAAGGAACTCAAAAATCGCTCGAATCACGCAAAGCTCTAGTAAATGTTTTTGGTGTCAGAAGTAACAGCTTTACGACTGCAATTTGTTTTCGCGATTCTCCTTAAACATGCCTTACGACTTCAATCGAACACTTGATATGGAACATAAATTGTTGTTAATTGTTATTTCTTTGCAGCAAGCGTCATGAGAACTTGTTCTGACGTCAGAGTAGACGACTGCAAGACGGTAAGTGACCGAAACTAATCAATGAGCTCTAAATATAAATTTTGCATACAGGTGAACAGTGTCCACTACTGCTACTGCCTTCGTCCGCTTTGCAACGGCGAAAATGCTGAAAGCATTATCGAAAAACTGGGAGACGTTACGGATGACGAAGATGAAGATGACTTAGACAATGGTATAATCTCTCAATTGAAAGAAAATAAAATTCTGAACTTCATTTCTTAGAAAACATCGACTCAGAAGAAGCTTCCGGGTCAAACGAAGAGACTAATTATTCAAATGCAAGCCGGAATACAGAAGATGACGACCAATCAACGCATGATACGACAATAGACATTAGAATCTTCACTTCAACGGTGCCATCAACGCCAGAGTCAACTATTAATAAAGCTGTCAATTTTAATTTGAGCAAAAATCTTGTGAACGCTTTGTCATGCGTCTATTTGATAATCGTTCTTACTCATCACAACTGGAATAATTAAATTATCACTCCCTCTCTCGCTTGCTTTCCGATACTATGATATCATAAACATTTCAGTTCAATTATCTGTTTTCAAGTCATCGACTCTTTGCAACTTCGACTCTAAGCAACGTCTTTTAGGTTCCAACTATTTGTGCCAACTACGCGATCCAGTATTTCAATCGGTGGCAAAAAAAACTAGTATTTGTAGGAGTATCAAAAAGTGCTAAGCATTTACATTGTAGATTTATACGTAATGAATTTATTAAATACACACCAAAGTTAGAAATTTAAAATGAACTTCGCGTGATCGCAGAAACGTTTTTAGTTTCGCGATCGATTTATGGCGAGTTCTTTGTGATTTATTATGTTGTAGTGAGAATACTTTAGAAAGTTAAATTATCATTCCAAACTGTACGAGAATATTTAGGCGGTAGCATTGATGTGCAAAACTAAGTCATAAATAGACCAGTAAGTGTAGTGAAACATCGAATCGAAGTAATTAATAAATTGATGTTTTGTAATACATGAATTTCGTTTTTTGGCGAAAATAAAACTTTAACTCACCGTCGAACAGCACGTCGCGATAGTGAATTTCTGATCTTTCAGCATTGAGCGATTCTTGTTTCTCCCAATCTTCACGCTGCTTTTGGAACTGCAAACCGACAGGGGGGCCAATCAACTCAGTTTCCGAGTCACTGGAGATTTCTCCGGCGCTTTCAGGTGAGCTCGTAGCGTGCCGACTTGGATCGACTTGGTCTGTGCGTGACTCGACCACATCGGAGAGCTCGTTGTCTTGCGCTTTTATCTTATTCAAGTCTTTCTTCGGGATTTTTCGGCTTCTTCCAAAGCAATCGGTATATTCGACCCTAAAATTTGGAGGATTTTAGTTAAAGAGAACTGGATTGAGTTGTTTGAGCTTACATTCCGTCGTCGTCTTCGATTGAAATGCGTCTTTCAGCTTGGCTCTTTTTGCTGAACAATACCAGTGAGTCACCACTAGATTCCTGCCTGCTCTTCATCATTTTGTCGTAGTACTTGGCCTTGGCTTCTAGGATTCTCTTCGATTTTGCCATGAGCGCTGTATCTTCAACTTCAGCCACCTTCGCTCCGTCAACCTTGGTTGTCACTGTGGAGTCTTTGATTTTTTTGCTCGAATGTTTGACAAAACCAGTAGCTGGAAATGCCTTCTTGTTCTTCAAAGCTTCCGCTTGCTAAAACAAACGAGTGAAATGTTTATTTGGATAATATTTCGCCGACGATTTGAACTTACTTTCCGCAGAAGTTCTGCCTTGAGCGACAGCAGCGACGACTTCTCCACGTCGATCTTCTTCATCGGGTCGTTCATTTTGAGGAAGCCACGAGCTTGATTAAGCTGTGGTATTGAAGTTAAACGATTAGAAGATACTGGCGAACTTGTTGGTGGTTTGTTTTGATTGTGAATGAAGGCAGAGGCTCCATCAGCCTTCTCTCCTTCAGTCGAGGGGCTAAAATTCAAGTTCCAAAAAACCGTTAAATATTTTAAAAATATTTTCTTACCCACCATAAATTTCAAACATTAATTTCGTCGAATTGAAGACAAAATAATTCAAAAGAAAAAAATTGAAGAATTTTTCTAAACGTTTAAAAACCAACAATTAAACAACATGAACAAGTTAATATTGCAAATATGGCGAATAGATATTGCAATCAAAGTGATTGATTTACGAGCCAAACATTAAAAGACTTCTCGATGCTAAAAATTTTAACGCCTTGCCACACTGGTCAATTAACCAGTCTTGCTGATCTTCTTTGGTTGAACATTTTCAGTTATTTTTGTATCTGTGAGCGAGGTTGAAAGACCCGAAAATTTCGAAATTTCTTTTTGCCGACGTGACATTGAAAAAAAGCGGCGCGAGCCATCGAAGTATTTTGGGCAGATGGATCAACGCGATTAAGAATTCTTTGATTGTTTATTTGCTGTAAATTTCCGTTACGAATGCATCCACACATTAATTTTTATAAATACCACAAAAAATGTTTTTTTTTCCATACATCACGCACTCCGGCATCGTCTACGACGTGTACAAATCACACCGTTTTGCCAAAATAAACCTTACAACTAGAAAACTTTCTTCACTTTCATCTAAGCTTATTCGCGTCTCGCCACTAATTGAGTAGGCAAACGACATTCGAAGGAAGTAAAGGTTAGTCTTGTTAAACGTCATGTTTTCAACGCCCGAAAAACCGAAAGTTCTTACAAGATGCAAATAATCGGATAACCGAAAGAGAATAGGTTTGCCACCAAAAAATGCTTGTGTAGCGGAGAATCTATGTCAAAATAGAACACATTTGAATTGTAGACGACGAACACAGGCTTGATTCGATCTCGTTTGTCTCAGATTAATCGATGTAACTCTAAGCAAACAAAAAATTGACTTTACAAACATCGACCGTAGATCGCATATTTATTTGATTAATTATTTTCAACTTGCAGAGCGGTTTTGTACTTAACTAGTTCCAGAGAAAATTTGAACTTACAAAAGTTGGCCTCGAAGGATTTGTTGATTAATTGATTTTGATTCAGAATTTTTTAAGCGATTAAAGACGCAATGCATCGAGTTCAGAATTATTCAAAGTGGCGCTTGCATGGAAGGTCAGTGACATTCTAGTTCTCTTCGTTAGAGACTTTGTAACAGACTTTGTTATCCTATCAACGATTCTTCGTCTCTTTCGATTCTTCTTTCCACAAAATCACGAGTCGATGTGACATAGTTTCAAATCGTGCCCAAACGAAACTTTTTACCATTAGTCGAAAATCGAAAACTTATTGATTTCCTATAGCTTTACGATCTTACAGCTCCGTTTTCTGGACGTCTATTCCAATAAATTCCTTAAGGACCACCCGCCCAATTAAATTGATTTTACGACCAGGCAATCTCGAAAAGGTTCTGCCCAAAATAAAAACAAGAAACAAATCTCAAACTAATTAAATCGCGTGGCTTTTGAACGAAAGGTTCTAGCTGTGACTTAAAAATATGATTCCCGATTCTCGTTGGACATTTATTTTCAGAGGCGAGATTTAATCTTTCGCTTTGAATCAGAATCGGCATCGATGTAAGTTACAAGACACAAACGCAAAAGCTGACAATTAATCACTCATCTTGATTGAGAGAGCGGCTTTATCGAGTCATTTATTATTGAGTCACGGCACGAGCAGAACTTGAAAGCGAAAGTAAGCACAAGAATGAACATCGGCTGATCTTACTGAAGATAAGCAACGAGTTGCCTTAGAACTTATGATCCGGAACGTTGAATAACGTCAAGTTGGTCTTGTAAAAAAGTTGCATCGCACTTTTTCTGCAAGAATTACATTTTAGTGATTTTTATGATTTATCAATTTTTTATCAAACACACACCTTATTTTAACTTGGAACTGAACTAGTTTCTAAGTTGCATGGTTTTTGTTATTTTTTGAATGACTTTCTTTCTTTCTTTCCTGTTGACAAAGGACGACGAGAAATCAAATTCTTCTCTGGTAGCCAGTCTTGAGACAAAGTGCTTGATTAGAACTTGATTTCAAATAAGAACGACTTCAGCGACTGGTAACTGAGAAATGAGCTGTCTTGAGGCCTAGAAATTGCTGAAAAACATATTTTTTTAGTCAAGTGGTGATTTGAAAAGGAACTTTGCATAAGTTCAGGTGTTAAACTATCAAAACAATATACTTAAATTAACTGCAAAATAAACTTTTAAGTATACAGCGTAAAATAAACTTGAATAACTAAAGTGAAACAATCTAGAAATTTAAACATGCAAATAACTAAATCAAACAGGATTATAATGTGTGTTGAATAAAATACCTTTTTATAATTTACTTCTTTAACTTCTTTAAATTTTATATTTCATATTTAAGTCCCTGTGAAGTCTCTCAAGTCAACAGAAAATTATTCATTTTATACGTTTTATGAATGGTTAAATAAGCGTCTTAGTTATCTTGATCAACAGAAGATTTTATTCGTTTGAAAGCTGTTGATTCGCGTGCTCGTCGAAACCCGACAGAAATAATAATACAAATTACTTTCGATCAGCCATTAATGGCTGGGCCATTAACATGCTGTTTAAGCGCTGTTCATTTGAGTTAATATGTGAGTTTGGTGCATTAAATCCTTCCTAAACGGTCTCCAATCGCGGTGGTTAGGCGCTGTGTGAATTAATTAAAAGATTTTCTTGTAAGTTTGTTGACTCAATCAAGTTGTTTTTATTACCGGCTTTAATTTGTTTAAGAGATGAAATGTTGATTAATAAAAAGTTTTATCAAATGTCGATTCGGATATTAACTTTGAGTAGTTCTCTTGATCAACCTTTTATGTTTAAATTGATAGCGAATTGATCTGGGCTTGCAAACACCTTTCAAACGACAATTTCTGGTCATTGTTTAAATCACTTTTAGAAAACTATTTACGAGCCCACCGAGAAAACATAAAAGTCATGAATGACAAACTAACGCTTCGCTGTCGTACGGAGATATTTATTTTTGATTGATGACTGTGACTTTGTAGCCTGCTCGATATAACCACGTGCTAAACTCTGACACATTAGAGCGATGGAGTTAAAGCATATTTTAATCCTTGGTGATTGATGCTAAAATCTGGATGCATATGTTGCGTTCTTTGTTTACCGCATTTCTGTTTCGAGAACGAGAAGTGACAAGAGTCTAAAAACCTTTTGAAGTAGCGACTAATTTATTTAAATAGAGCCTAATTATCGAAAAGCAGTCGAAAACGAAGAAATAAACAGCCGGATTTAAAAAGAAAGCGTGTTAAGGTCGCGTTTTGCTATGTCGACAAAATTAAATCCCTTCATAATGATTCAATATGTGACAGATTAGTAAAATATTAACGGCCAGGGAGGAAAATCTCGAAAACACTTTAAAATAGATAAATTTATCACCTCGTTAATGCTAAAAGGGTAATGGCTTTCGTATCGTAAATCTTTCAGCATTTTCATTAATGTTTTCCATTGCTTCTTGGCTTCCAGCCCTAATTTCCCTTAGTTTTCACCAATTTCAAAACACAATGTGGTCTATTTTCCGACAATAACTTTTCACTTAGGGGTGAGACCATGAATTCCCGAACGATCCCAACCAGCGCGGCTACTTTAAGGCTTCTTCATTATGTGCTTCACTAAAAAACTTCACTGAAAGAACTTCAACATTAGATCGAAAAATATCGAATTTCAAACCGCAAACAAAATTTGAAGCATTTATCATTAGCTTTTGTAAATTACACATGACCTCTCTGGTAATCGATTAGAAGTTCGAGGCAGTTTTAAAGCTGCTTCGGCATCGAGGCAAGGGAAACAATTTGTTTATAGCCCGACGCAGCAATTAATCTTCACGATATTCGTGGCAAAGGATGAGTGCAAAGGATGTAATGCATTGATAATTCAAGACGACACGCATCTGGTGTCACAGTAATTTGTCATTAGAAGAGCGATTTTGTTCAACCTTTTCGTTTCTTTCGCTTCCAATGTCGCCTATGATCATCAATTTTCGACTTGTTTTATTTGAATATTTTTTTACCCGACAATTCGGATGACGGAACGCTTAGGTCTCTGAACAATTCGATCGTTAAATGTGAACAGTCAGAAGTTTGACTGTCGTATCTTGTGACGTCGATTAGCACATAAAATGGGCCGTCGTTAGTTTCTATTGACCCCAGACGATCGTGTCGCTTCATTTCAAGCTAAAACGTATATTCTTCTACCAACAAAACTCATTGGAAAAGCATTTCGCTATTTAGTTGTTCTGTTCGATCATGAGACGGTGCTAAATTTATAATTTTTCCGAGATATAAAAAAACCCGGTGGGCGGATGCGTGGCGAAATTTCTTGTACACACACTAATTACTCACTTAAAACGAACAAAAGGAAAATGCTCGCAAATGGGTCTTTAGACTCATGTACTCGAAGATATTTTGGCGTTGAGTTGAAAACGAGGAAAGATTTTGTCGTGGTTTCCAATTGAAATAAGTTCATAAGTCTCGTAATTTAACTCGATCGGTTCGTGCAAATTGACAAAAAATAAAATCTGAACTCGTGTGTGAACTTAGTGTTTGAAACAGTGAAAGAATGCTAAACTAGGGTTAACAGCCGATAAAAGTGCACTCGGAATTTGGGAAAACTAGGAATGCGTGGAAAAATCTTCTTTTTCATAGGAAAGTTGCTGTCCCTAGGCAATTGTTTCTTTAAGTGTTTCTATATTATTTATCATCCTTTGACCTTAGAGTCTTCATCGGTCTTTAACCCTATCGATATTATTGTTTTCTACAAAATTGCAATATATTTTTAAATTTGCTTATAAAATTCATCCGCAACAGCATAAAGTTACCGCAACGAACAAATTTTAAACCCAAACCGACAAACTTGGAACCCAAAAGTGAATATTGTCGAATGTAGTTCAAGGGGATTAACACGTATCATCGCCGTTTACTCAAGTTTTCACCAGTTTGCTAGCAAACAAGTTTTTTCAGTCGAAGAAGACTTTATTTCCAACTGTTATAAGTCTTCTCCTAATAACGCGCAAAAAAGATCAAAGAAATGTTGATTTGAGCAGAAATTTCTTACAAAATTAACACTTGAGCTTCAACGCCTCCAATGGATTGTTTTCTTTTTCACGGCACTTCTCATTCACAAGTGCATCGATTTGGTAAACTCTTCTACTGCTAACTGGCTGTTGATTATTATTATTAAATAAAATTGAAGGGAAACATGCGAAGTTAATTTTCAATTACTCAATTGATTATTTCTGCATTAAACTGCAGCGTGAACATTTAAACATCAAGTGGTTTAAGTGTTACATGACATTGATTTTTTCATACTGGTTAAACATACTGGTTAAAGTTTTTCATCGATTTTGATACTCAAAGCAATCAAAATTCGATCTTTTTATTTAGTTTCCTGTCTTTGGAAGCAATTGTTATATCTCAAAATTTTTTAAGGCTACTGAAGTATCGGCTTAATGACAAACATGTAAAAACTCACTTGAGTTGATGAAAATATGTAAAAACATGACCAGACTTCCGTTCTTACGTAATGGTGTTGATCTTATAAAGTGGGTCTATCATAACATACATTCTGTTATCGCTTGACAAGTCAACTTACTAATCCATATTTTTTTTCATTTGCTTAGACTTCTCTTCAGATAATTGAAAGTTCAAAATTGTGCCAATAAAAAAATTAAGATTTATATTTGATCAAAACTACATCACTACGAGTATGTGAATTCGATTTCCATGCTGCAACTGATGGATCTAATGCTGCTGGTTGAATAACGTTTGACCGTGATATAAAAGTGATTTGGTTTAACCAACCTGCGATGTTTGTTTTGGACAGATTAACTTGTTCATCATATAATTTTGGTAAATTTAGTAAATTTTCAAATATTTATTGGGCAGAATATGCAGAGAAACAATTCAATTTTTACAGCTCCCGTTGATTCATCGAATGGAGAAACCAAGCCCACAATTCTATTGTTAACTGCATCATACTCTACACTTTTTGTAACTGACGTTCCATCTTCCAATCAATTTTCTTAGGATAATAATTATTTCCCTAATTCGTCAAAATAAAATTGCCCTTCTGTATGTTTTCTTTGGAACTGAAACACATTTTAACGCAAGCACTCGTATGAAAGAAGTATTAGATTTAGTTTTAAAAAATTAACGAGCTTTTTCCACCACGAATCAGTAGATATATAAATCGCAATTTTCATTAATTCACGATCATGTCGACTCCTGGGGTTTGCTTTATAATTCCTTAAGAAGTTTTCTTGAAACAACTTCAATAAAATAAGAAGTGGAAGTTGAAATTGATTCAGCGTTCTAAAACATGGAAACACATTTTAAAATTAATTTTTTTACACAAACCTTATTAACTTAACAAAATTATAAAATATACACTTTCATACCAACATTCTTCAATTCAATTCATGTCAACACAACATCTTTTTTACGTACCTCGTGAACTTTTCTTTTGCGTGTGTCACGTTTGCACAAAACATTAGGTTCTGTTTCTTTGGTGTTTCAGGGTCGATTTCGATGAAGTTTTCGTTTGAGATCGCAACATTTTCAATTGCATTTTCAACACTGCTTTGCTCACTTGTTCCCGCTTCAGAAGTGTTCATTGTTTCTGGCATCATTTGAGACGAACTAACAGGCAACTGTGAATCATCATAAACAGGAACCAATGCATAGCACACGCTGCGGTCAACAGTGTAATCACTCTTGATTGTTATTGGATGGATATTCTCCAAGTGTCATTTGAAATGAGTTGCTTTCGTATTTGAAGTTGATTCTGCCTGACAAATTGGACACTGAATTTTCCAATCTTTTTCTTGTAAGTGAACCTGCAATTTATTTGTGTCGACGGGAACGTCACTGTCCTTGAAATGATTTGTGGTGTATTTCATTGCTAGAAACTTGAGCTTCTCTTTCGGATCTTTTTGGGCGTCTGTTTTGGTTATTTTAGCAATCAATGCCGCCTTTGGTTCATTTGAACAGTGTTCATGTATGGTTCTCAGTAAAATGTTGTGTCCGCAAGGAATTTAAAAGCGCTCTAGCGTTTCGCCAAAAGCAGCAATTCCGCTCGAAATTGTGTTTCTCAAAGGGTTGTCAATGTAATTGTCTTATTTTCTTCTCAATTGTTGCGTAGACCTTGTCAATTTTGTGTGTTTTAAGATAATAAAACGTCTTAGGTGAGTCAAAGCCATTCACTTTAAGAATGACTGCCATGTAAATGGGAAGATTGAAATTTTCGTCTTCTAAGAAAGGCTGGAAATTTCACAAGAAATTATTGTTTAAACTTTTCTGTTCGAACTTTATATTCTTTACTATGTTGAAAAGTTGATCTTCAGATGCAGTTCGCTGTCTTTGAACACTTTATGCAAGATTTTAAACACTTTCTGGCGACTAAAATCACGTTAGTCGATTGACGGGCAGCAAACAAATGGCAAGTATTTTCTACAAACACATTTAAAAATTTAAGAATTCGTACAATTTCTTATCAGTCAATAAAATTTTAAAAAAAATGGCTTACAAACTCTCCTGTGATTGATTTTAAAGGCATTCGCTGGATATAAATTGATTGACGAATTTTACGATTTTCATGATTTTTCATCAGCATTTACCCGCGGGTAGATCCAATGTGTCTTTAGTGGATCGCAATTTCTTGAAAACTCAAAATCGAATATTCGAAGCCAATCTGATTGAAGCTGCGCTTTCATGTGAAGAAGGATGAAACCAATTAGGTCAAAACTGATCAAAAATTCTGACGCACTAGGAGTCCGTAACATTCTTATTCGATTTCTACCTGCCCCAATCGAATTATTTATGACAGTTGATGCATCTTTCGACATCTTTATAACTAATTCAAAATAAGTTTTTTGGTTTTCTGAACCTTTTCAACAAGTTTACTTCTTCCCCGTTCTTAGTGTCCGTAAGCATAAGTTATATGTCTCCGGTTATCTCTCACCGACAAATGAAGTGTTTTATTTGTTTATGTTTTCTGACGCTCTTCAGTGGATTATGGTCTCGTCTCCTAATTATATAATCATATAAATCATATCGAATGGAGCTCCGTTACATATCAAATTACCGATTTCACTGATTCTTCATTATAGCGATAACTTACGGAAATATTCTTAAATTCAGCGAAAGAAATTAGTGAAGATTGCCGATGAAGCCGATTTTAATTCACGCATGTTGAATAGTCAACGAGAAAAATTAAAACTACAAGCCGAGTCAATAAAATATCCATTTATCATAGATTGTCTCAGCATGTTTTTTATTACGCTAACCTTCCACTGTGGCAGACGACCACAATTAAAATAATTCCTTTCTCGGGAGATTAACGCACAACATTTTCTGGGAACTTGTAAATCCAATGCAACAAGATCTGTGTTTTCGTTTTTGTTTGACCTTAATTTGCGATCTTCATATTGCATTCAATATTTTCAAGATCATGTTCTCGGAACTGATGAAGAAATAGAATTTATGACATTCAGCCGCACACATTTTTCAAGCTTACTGAAAAAACACTGCAGACAAATTATTCCATTTCATCCACAATTTCATCTGACAAATGAGTTTGAAGTTGGAGGTTTCCTATTCCTACTAAATTTTATTTTTAACAAATTCGAATCGGATGATCTAGAGCAGCACTGATAAATGTGCACAAGAAGTTTGACATTGAAACATTCTTATTTGACATCTGCTAGTTACCAGGAACAGTAGCGAACGTCTAGTCTCACGACTTTCTCACAGCTTTCTGTTCGAATATGACATTTGCCCACAAAAATGATTTGCTTTTACGACTTTAATAAAAAAAATGTAGTAAAAAATATTTTCCATGTGCTGAAAGATTGATTCCTGTTTTTTCTAGAATCTTTTTCACGATAATCGTTTTACTTCTAACGTATTTCGGTAAATTCTGAACGTATTCCTGTAAAACGATTACATGGCGAAAAAAACCTTCGCAAACTGCACGACGGTCGTTGTGACGTTAAAGTTAGATCAAGTTCAAATTAATTGAATCGCCAGTTTTTGTTCACACGCGCTTGATTCATTGCACAGCTAGTTTATCGGTCGATACACCCATGAAGATCAGTGTGCGTATATTATAAAGCAGCGAAAATCTCAAACAATGTATTCTTATCGCAATGAATTCAAAGACGACGCAAATCTTAAGCAAATCTTGGAATATTTAGTTCGTTCACGTTATTTTTTAGTCTTATCCTAGGAAATACAGAATTAGGTAAAAGTTTTCTGAACGTCCGCTTGAAAAGCTTGTTATCATTAATGGTCTGTTTAATAAAACGAATTTAAATATTATCAGTCTTTAAATGTGGCTTCTCATCACTGCCTTATAAGAAAACGAAAATTGTTTCTCTATTTTTAAGGTGGGCTACGGTGTAACTTTTACATTTTTACCTTTTCTGGTTCAGGATAATTTACGATTTGGGCTGCCAACAAACTCAAATGTGTTAAGATCATTTATGATAATTAAATTCAGCAACGCGTGACTCTCTTTAACCAACCGACATTATCAGCAAATAAAATAGCAGAACCTTAACAGATTCGAACACTCTAATTTATTGTCTCATAATCTCTTGCCGTGTTCGTGTAAATTGAGAAGTCAAAATTAATTTATCTTGTCCATATAAACTATCAAAATCAATAAAAACAAATCCATAAACGAAACTTCGTATAGATTGTAATTACTAAGGTTGCAGGAGTGATATCGAACGTCAACGACGACAAGTAATCAGATTGTTTATCGAATAACGAGCCGAAGAAAGGAAAAAATTGTTCCAATTGCCGGAAAAAGCTAATGAAAAGCGACACATGTCGCAACTAATTTGCTGGAATATGAATCTTGTCACCGATATGCTCCAGTTGTCATCTCCCGCCATAATTAGTTTTCAAAACCGTCAGTTGCTTTGCTTGTCACCGATCAACGACTTAACATGCGCACAAGCCCAATGACGTGTTCAACTCTTATTGGTTTTATTGACATCCTCTACCAAATAACTTATAGTCACGCCGAGAACAGAGAACTAGAAGTCTTTGGAACACTCGAAGGTTACAAAGTCGGCAAATATTTAACCAAAAGTCTTTTTGCATATTTGAATTTCTGTTTCACATTAGCAGCAACAAGAAGTCATATTTTATTTTGGCCATTACATTAAAATAAACTTCATTTTTGCATAAAGTTACAATTAATACACTAATGCTAGCGTCCCATCCGCTCCAAAATGTTTTCATTTATCACATCAAAAACAATTGAAGACAAGATTTTTTTAAATAGCTTTTTGATAAGTTAGAGCCATTAACGAAGCATTTGGAAATACAATCGCAACATTCTAAGAGATACACAGTGAACTGGTGATCAAAACACAGTGAACTGGAGATCAAAACACAGAGAATTGGTGATCACAACAAGAAAATTGGAGATCAGAACACAGTGAAGTGGAGATCAGAAACATTAAAATCAAAGTTCATTAACATCGTCACTAAATGCTGATAATTCTTTGGAACAGATATGAACGAGAGATTTAATGAACAGTTTCAGGTCGTTCGCGAATTAGTATAAAAAATCACAAAACTCCGTTAGATGCAAAGTGAATTCGCTTGGAATTCACAGACATCTAGTTTGGCTATGACTATCTCAGCTATAAAAATACAAGAATTAGCGAAACATTTCTACGCTGCTCAACAACTTCGTTTTTAAATTTCTGTCCACAAACACTCGAAAAATTTCCAAAAAGTGCCTTTGCATAATGGAACCATCTTCATAGTTAGCGCTCAGTAACGAAAACGAAACAGGTTTTTAAAATTCCCAACAAATCGTCATCTAAATCGAAGTGCAAAAATTTCAATAAATTAGAATTTCATTTAGCAAAACTTTTCTTTTCCTTCTATAACCTACATGTATTTTGTAAACTTGTGAACGGCCGAATTTGATGTAGTCTAATATGTTTCTTTCTGGAATTGTATCTAATGAAAGCGACTACGTGTCAAGTGAATCTT
>JPYR01000009.1:69190-89211 GCA_000775305.1 Belgica antarctica
ACGCAAAATCAGAAAATATTTCCAAATCACGGACCTACATTTTTCACTCTACTGATTTTTGTACCACTTCGTTTTCTATTATATTTCCGGGTCTGAACGCGTTTGTTATCTTCTTGAAATCTCTTCACTCGTAAAACATAATTTTTTTTCAGTTATTTCACGTTCTAAAAAGTATTTCCAAGGATTTTCTTTTCAAAAATTACAATTTTGAGCTTGCCGCAATATTTTCAGGACCCGCACTTCATGAACACATGTTAACGTTTTGCTTGATAAAATGTGACTGAAGTGAACTCAATGGATTAAATTTTTCATCGGCTTTTCGACTTCGTTCGTGTTTCTCGGCCTCTCGCTACGCGTTTGTTTCTTTTTCTTTTCGAAATTCGAACAGAAATCTTTGAAAACGTTTTTCCATGCATGGATATTTTACATCAAGAATCTTGCTTAGCGAGATTTGCATATTTTTTTGACTTAACTGCTGCTTGTATTCGGGATCAAAGAAGACAAAAATATGTTTTTCAATTATGCTTTTTAATTTGAATTGCAATTTCGAGCGTATGTTCCTATCACGACTGCATTCATGTTGGATTAATTTGTATTTGATTTTTCTCCAAAGGTACTTGAAATGTGCAAATCTTAAAGATTTCGCGCAGTCAGTTGTTGAATCGGCCCACAGACTTCTTCGGCGATAACAAAGATTTTTTATTCAGTTTTGAATGTAAAAATAAGAATTAATATTTATTTTTTAAGTCACTGTGTTAACAGTCTTCTTTGTTTCTTTCGTGTTTTTCTTCCACAAAAGGTGTGAAAGAAATTTAAAACTTTTTCGTCTTCTTTTTGAGATATTTTTCATAATAATTAAAGGCGACGCTAACAAGAACAAAATTGAAGATTGTGCAGATTTATTACCGCGAAATTCTTGTTCGATGTGTGATGTATGATGATGCATTTGGAGTTTGCTCGCAATTTCCGAAACTCGATACTTGTTGATGCAAGCCAAGTTAAAGTTAACATTTTGGCATATTTACACGCGTTATTTTTTTTTGTTATTCTCTTGAGATGGTCTGAAGCAACAAAGGGCTGTTTTATAGTGTCTAACCAAAGCTTGTTCAAATGGGCGTCGATGATGCCTTAACAGCGATTAATTGCCTTAATATATCAAGCAATCGCGCTAGTCGCTATTGAAGACGAAAATTCGAAAAATCATGCTCGACTTTAATTTATAACGCTGAACATCTTCACTGCCAGCAATCGCAGTGTTTGGTTGAACGGTTATTAAAATGTCTCAATCAATAACATAATGGTCTTGCAGTCTTGTGTGTCTACGAAACTTGCGGAGAACGTTTGTTTGGTACAGAAAGCGGGATCAATAAATTATCAATCGCCGAATAAAACATTTTTCCCAATTCTCACGTCGGTTACTCTGTCCAAAAAGTTGTGTTTGAGATTTTATGTCTTTTGAAGTGTCGATTATAAATTACAATCACATTGATAAGTTAATTTTTGTGATTTTGGATATTTTTGGATTGTCGCCATTCGATACTTTTACCGCAAAAGGAAGAAAGCCTGGCTAAAACTTAACCAATCAACAGCACTATCGTATTACAACCTCAAATCCCACTGTTAAAATTAGCCAAATCAGTTTGCACTAAACTCGTGCAGTGTTGTTTTCATTCTCGTTTTTTGCGCTTGTTTAACATCAAATTCCCGACGAGCCTTGCTGATGCCAAAAATGGATTATTTAAGTATAACACCTGTGGCGTTAATGGGAAAGATTGTTCAGTTCTTTTGATTTCAGTAAACACGGTTTTATTAATGTCATAACTGGTGATAACACATGTTAACTTTATGAGATGCGATTTTATGGAACTGAAAATATTTGCATGGTGTTCTGAGAAGTTATCACAATTTTTTGCAAACTGCAGGCCTCGTATCTAATCGCCAATGGTGATAGAAATTTTGTTATTGATCAGACATTCTTTATTAATGTTGTCAAATGTGTCAAGAATTTAATGAGTGAATGCAAATATAGTTAATTAAAGATTTGATGAAAAGAATAAACATTTAGGTTGAAGTTTAGCTTGTGGTTGAAAATAAATACAAAGACGTTAAAGTTTCACTTGTTAAAGCTATCTAAGACAATTGAAGCTACGTTTGAAGGTTAAAGTTGCGTTTAACATTCCGATGATGCATTAAGTAGCGCTTGCATCATCTAGAATGCCAACTGTTTAGATTGCCAAGGTTTGAATCTTGTTCTAGATGTCTTGAACAAAAATTTTTATTGCTAAAGTGTGCAAAGATTACTCAAAATTTATTCTCATATCGACAATGTATGTCATAAACCATACATAGTTGAGCTGTATCTACATCAAAATTGATTTATAACACCGTCAAAATGCACTCGAAACGTTGTCAGCCGACAAACATTGCTATCAGTCTTTTATTTCTACTAAGACACAGCTTTGGCCTTGCTTTCATGATTGATTGTCACAGAAGAACTTGTTCGGAATTCAATTCAATTGAATTGTGATACTGACTGTTAACAAATCAATGATGATAATTAAATTAAATTAAATTAGCTTGTCGAAACAAGATTGTGCTACTAGAACAGTTTTTGTATGCAGTTTATGGTATAAACAGCTTGAAAACTAACGAAACATGTGTTTTTGAATTTTCAACTGTTTCCAACAAGAGAAAATTTTGTGTGTTCGTGACTTTGTGGCAGCAAACCCAAGTTTAGTTAATTGTTAAATTCTCAATTTTTGAATGAAAATTTAGTTAAACAAGAAATATTTAATTTCAGAAACTTCACTTGTCTTGATCTCACTCCTCATGCCCAATGACACGTGCTGTCATCGTAAACATCAAGTAAACCGGCGACTTTCACAACTGTAAACAAACATTATACCAGTGCATCTCTCACAACGTCTTGTACAAAACAATTCAACTTGATCAAAATTATCCCAATTGCGTATCGCAAATATTGAGTGAAAAATGTCTGGGAGAAATTTAATAAATTTGATTTCTTGCCGAAACCGAGCTTTAAATTTATTTCCAAGACATTTCTCGTCATCAAACAAAAACTTTGCCGCGCAGAGAACAAACTTAACCAAGTGGTACTGGCTGTTAACTGGCTCCGGAGTCATAATCGGATATTTTGCCATAAAAAGCTTTAAGAGTTCGAGTCAAGTCCATGCATTGACTCCAAGGAAGGTGAAATCTTATCAAACATTGAATGATTCGTAGATTTTAATCATCAAAATTATGTTTTCAGGATGAACTTGCCGAAAAGGCTGTTAAATTGACAGCGCGAGGTTTGACTTATAGTTTGCAATTGATTATTGTTTCATACTGCGATCTTCTACAGAAAAACGGTTCATTAAATTCGCGTCAGTTGAGTTTGACGGACAAATCTACTGTAAGACAAAAAAAAATATTTCTTTTTTATGTGAAAAAGACTAAAATTATGATTTTTTAGGCACACCACAAGATTTCCTTGAATCAGTTGTCGAACAAGAGCCGCGTCCACGCCTCAAAAGGAAAACTCTGACTCCACAGGAAGTGCAACAGTTGAAAGAGAACACACCTGCTCTCAAACATGGTTCGCCGATGCTTTTCAGGTGAATAATTTTGCAGTGTTTCTTGTAGTTTCGAAAATCATCAATTTTCTAAATTTTAGATCCCTGCGTGACAAAGGAATCATCAGCTACACCGAGTACCTGTTTTTATTGAGCGTCTTGACAAAGCCACAAAGTGGATTCAAAATTGCTTTCAACATGTTCGACACTGACGGCAATCAGCGCGTTGACAAAGCGGAATTTCTAGTCGTAAGTAATCAAAAACGTCGAGCATTTACGAATTTCTTAGGTCAACAACAATTTTGTCACATTGATAACGTTTTATGTCACCAATCGACCTTGAGGCACGTTTTAAAACAATTTTCGTATTTAACAGATTCGACAATTGCTTGGTGGTTCATTGAAGGTATTCGACAAGTTGAAATCTGTTTCACTGAAAATCGACACATTTTCTCTGAAACTTTTTAATTTTCCACGATTTTTAATTGATTTCCACATTCCTTTATGATTTATCATGATCTTGACAACGCTGCTGGGCCTGAAAATTTAGAACCGTGATTTTACTGACGACGACGATTCGAAATATGTGGTACAGGATGCGTGTTTGTGTTCGATATTTTTTGTTCTGTTTTCTTTGTTTTACATTTCTTCGGCTTAATCCTAAAGCTGCGTTTGATTTTACTTCTCTAATCGTAAGATTAATTTATTTCTCAGCTTTTTGGACAATTTTTGAGAAAATTTTGTTGTGATTTCATGGTTATCGAGTGTTCTTGAGTCAATCTTTAATTTACGATTAATTTAAGTTTCTTTGGTCGATTATTTTTTTCTCACAGTTGTTAAAATTACTTTCAACACAAGCACAAGCCAAATATTTGTTGCGGTCGGTTCGCAATGTCGATAATGACGAGCCTGAAGAGAAAGTTAAGCCAGTCAAGAAGAAACGCGGCATCGTAAGTTCTGCTAAATGTGGTCGAGTCTGTTAACTGTTTGGTGGAGATCGTTGCTTAATATTGTCGCCGATTTAACCGTCGTGTTTTAGAGTTTAGAAAACTGCGCTAATATCTTGACGAAGGGTTTTCTTGGATGGAAGTTTTAACATGTTTGTTATGCCTTCCAACAGATGGAAAAAATCTTCAGCTTTGCGTGGAGAGGCAAGCGAGGTATCGAAGTTGATGAAAACGCAGATGCTGAGGACGATCATTACATCGACGATGAACAAGGCCTTCAGGTAAAGTTTGATTCATCAATCGAAATTAAAATCTTATCATTCCCAAATCTCCAGAGAAAGCACGTTGTCGATACGTCCCTGCAAATTCACTTCTTCGGAAAAAAGGGTAACAACGATCTTGAGTTCGACGGCTTCTATAAGTTCATGAAAAACTTACAAACTGAAGTTTTGGAGTTGGAGTTCCACGAATTCTCCAAAGGACATGAAAAAATCTCTGAAGTTGATTTTGCCAAGATTCTTCTCCGATACACTTAGTGAGTTGCTTAAATATGTCAATTAAGATGGAGTTAAACATATTTTCCTTGCAGTCTTGACACAGACGAGTATGACAGCTATTTAGACAGGTGAGTTGTGATGAAAGCAGCACATTACACTTTCACTTCGATTTCATTCTCACAGGCTGCTTGACAGTGAAGCTAAGGAAAAAGGTGTTACCTTCGAAGACTTCCGTCAATTTTGCCAGTTTTTGAACAATCTCGAAGATTTCTCAATTGCCATGAGAATGTACACGCTTGCTGACCGCTCCATCAGCAAGGATGAGTTTGCCAGAGCAGTCAAAATATGCACCGGAGCGCCTTTGAACGAGCATTTAATCGACACAGTTTTTCTTATTTTTGATGACGACGGTGATGGTAAGGACAGCTTTTAACAAATAATCTCAAAATTTTGAAAACTTTAATCTCTTAAAGGTCTTTTGAGCTACAAAGAATTCATCGCAATCATGAAGGTACGTTAGGAAATCAATTTCAGTCTGCTTTTACTAAGAAAGGTTTCAATCGAACAGGATCGTCTTCACCGTGGCTTCAAAGTGAGTAATTATCAAATTGTCGAAACCTTCGTAGAAGACCAATTTGACGATGGAGAGGGCTTTCGACTGTTTTCGATAGCAAAATCAAGAGCTTGCCGTAAACTCGGCGGCTATCTTTCCCGAATGTACAATTGACAATCGCTTGTTGAAAGTGCAGTTGTGCAGACTTGAGATAACATTTTGTGCTCGTTTATCGTCACTAGTTCTACGTTTTAGTTCAGTAACCTAGTTTTATGTTTTAGCTTAGCTTTTTGCTGTGTTTAGCACCTTAATAATTTATAGTCCTATTTTTATATGTGTTTACAATATTTTTTATGTTTTTACATTAATTTTTATGTGCTTATGCTGATAACTTATTAAAAACTCATCTAAACCTTATATTTTTCAATTTTCTTTGCTCTTCACTTTCAAAAACTTTCAGTCGAACGTCAAAGCGGAGGGTTGGCAAGCCTTCAAAAGCTGCTTGAAACAGGAAATGAAGCGGGCCAACATCTAAGTCTTGTAAAAAGTATTTTCTAAGTCAACTCAAGAGTCTGCAGATCCAGTCTTCTCGCCGAACAAATGTTAACGTTGTTTGAACATAATTTGTATTTATTGTTTTTCTAGTCTCCGCGAAAGTTTTCTGCAAGGTTGTCGTCGCTGATATGTTATCGAACAAATCTTTTCAATGTTTTTGTCTTTTTTTTTGAAGAATTTAAGTCCTGAAATAAATTGATAACCAGAATTTCCTCGTCAAAACTAAAAATATGTTTCAAAACAGAGTCCAACGAGTTATTTTACAGAAAATACGATTTTTCTTTATTACATCTGAATGATACATTTACATAAATATTTTTACTACGTATGATACGCTTTCTCAGATTTGCTAAAATAAAAATGTTCACTTTTAATAAGTTCAAGTTCTCTTTTTTAAGTTCAAAGTTTCTTTTGAAGGTTTCTTGAAAAAACTAATTTTCTTCATCATATAATATAATAACTTGTATAAATTTTGTTCATTTTTTAAACGTTTTAGAGGTCACTTTCATCATTTAAGGGCGAGTTTTATGCATCATTTTACTGATTGAACATTTGTTTAGTTTGTCTTGTACAAAACAATAATGTTTTTCATAAATTCATACATAGAGTCCAACACGAAATATTTTCTCTCCAGTTTTCAATATAATTTTTGTATCCGTTTCCACATCCAAACTCAATATTTTGGGCTACCAATTGGCATAATTGATGATTAAACTTATGATATGGTGGATTTATCAATTTATCTAGCTTGTCACAACGTAACATTACATCAAATTATACTTCACTACTTTGTTTAATCTGTGACGGATCTCTAGCGATCTCAACTCATAAAATTGACAAATTCAACATGAACATATTTTGGAAGAATCAGTTAATGAAGGGTAGGACTAAGTTTCAGATCCGAGTACACGTCATTGAACATAGACTTTTCCATTTAATTGATTCCAGTCATTCTTAACTTAACGATACATTAATAAAACATTGGATTTACTATATATTTGGATGACTTTACAATGTACTGATGATAGTAAGTCAAGAGTTGAAATTCAAACCATACATGCCTGGTCCCAATAACTTTGAAACGATAACCACAAGTGTGCTGTAAAACGTATTGATGACGAAACTATAAGCATGAAGGCACGTGAAGCGAAGAAAGGGCTTTTCAGAAAGGCTTGTCAGAAGTTAAACCCTGTGTGATGAAGTCGTTAGGATGAAACCTAGAGTTTTCGTGAAGTTTGTTACAAAATTAAACTGGAAAAGGCTTGAATACTTCAAGACAAAAGTAGAGAGTCTCCTTCTTCTACAAACCATTGTAAAATGGCTTCAAAATTTCATGTTTCTGCTGCGTAAAAATAGGCACAATTGTTTAAGGCATCTACAAAAGTGTGTATGTGTGTGTTTGGAGGTAATTAACATGTCAAGTATCGTAGTGATTTTTAAGGTTTTCTTCGTGAAAGATGAAACGCCTATCGGGTTAATCACAAAAATGTATGGAAAGAAGCGTAGAAAAATTATCCCTAACACATTTTAAAGGGAAATTATCGTGAAACATAAGAAAAGAGGAATAAAAAGTTGTGAAAATAGGATGATGTTCCTATAAAAGTCCGATTCTTAGAAAGTTAACACAATTTTTGAAAAACTACACAGCTTAGCGACTAAATTTTAAATCGATGGTCAAGACTTTCAAGCTTCCTTGGAAGAAAAAAAAATTGCTAAGACGCATGGTCGTTTAAAAACTGTAGTTACTGGCTAAAGCTGTGCGGCTTTTTATGGGCAAAACACCTTACTTTAAAAATTGACAAAACATTAATACAAATTGAAGAAATATTTGTAAAATTTGCGAAATACAAATAAAAATTGAATAAATAGATAATCAATCAATCAATCAATGAAATAAAAATGAAAAACTCAAAAGTACTCAATCAAAAGAAAATCTTTTATTAAAACAATAAAACTAAAGTTTACAAACTCTCAAGTTAAAATCATAAATCTTAATAATCTCGAGACGAGAGCCATATTAAAATGACAATAACTTGGCTAGAAAAGTGCTGTTTAATTCATGAGGACGAGAGTAAATCGTTTTACGTACAAGAAGATTGTTGAAATGAAGAAATTGATGGCAACATAAAATGTTAAAGAAAAATCTCATTCCGAAAACAGTTTGCGATTGGTTTGCTTGTTCTGAACGCTAATCATCGAAGTGAATGACACTTTCTGTCTGTTTCAATATGGTAAACACTATTTCATTTATCTTTAGATATAACTGAGGTTTCTTAAAATAAAATGACACACAATATTCTTTATCTTTTAAATCTATTTTCAATAACTGAAGTTTACTGCTAAGCTACTTTCGCAAACCAAAGAAAGAAAAAGGATCTTGAAGTTTAAAACGCAACAACAAAAGTTGAAAGAACGACAAAAACTCATGGCACACAAATATCGACAAAATGGTTCTTCTTTTAGCTTTCGACTAAAATTATCATAATGAATGCAGTTTTCGTGAGTATCTATTTCTTAGATTACACCTAATTGAATCAGCAGATGATCTTCTTTCTATCTTTTTGCGGAAGAAAATTGGTTTTCAAAACAACGACAATGTTTCAGATCGACTAAACATTGAATATTTCTTCCAAAAGCACACAGAGGTTCCGAAATTTTTACTTTGGGTTACACAACTTCTCACTTTTCAAAAACAAAAGTAGAAAAATCATCTTGTCCAGCACGACTGACTTCATTAATATCAAGTGAAAATATATTTTAGCTCTGCTGCTCGAAAGCAAGCTTGACAAATGTTCTGAATTTTCTCGTTTCCGTTCGTGTGAAACGGCTAAATATTTATAGCTTAAAAAATATAGAAATGTTTTCATGATTTCTAGTGATTTCATTTGTACCCAATTTTTTATATCTACTGCATGGTCGTTCGCATGCAGTCACCTTAAGTAAGTACATTGCACAAAGGATTTTCTTGATGGTTTTCCAAAAGATGTCACAACAGTTTATCTTGTGAAGGTTTCTTCCATAGTACGGAGGCTCAGACATTAAAAGAGCTTTTCATATTTTTACATTAACAGTAATAAAAGTAAATATAGATTTTTCTCTTAATGTGCACCGCTGGTTTTTATATTCTCAACTTACGCAATTAATAGTTACATTTTTACTTCATTTTGTCTGATATAAGAATTACACTTTGGCTAAGGGCGGAAGTTTCTTTTTTATTTCTGATTTTTTTTTCCTTTTTCAACTAAAACTACCAGGAATTATCAATATCTATCATGTTTATGCTCATAACGTGCACTATTCACGCGCATTTCTAAACAAAGAAAAATCACTTTTCCACCGCGATCTGCTACAACGTGACGAACTTAGTTTACATAACATAACATAACACCATGAAATGGCACTTAACTACAAGTTATCTTCTGTGTTTGCACTAAACATAATTTCTTTCTCTCTTCAATAAGTAATGACTAAAACTTTTCTTTTCTTTTCCCTTACTCGTCAATTTATCTATGAAACAGATTGCAATATCCCTGATTGCACTTAATTTAAATCGAACTCTTGTGATGTTCAATGACTAACTGAATTGAACTCGGACGACATCGATCAATAGCTGATGCAATTCGTATTGTATTGTTCACTCATTTTTATTACACTGTTTGCAATGTGATGTCGATGGTAGAAATTGTCAGCCGACGCAGACTGCGAGTTCAACGAATTGTTACTCTGGCTGTTCAGTAACGCAGCAGCTGTGGAAGATGCCTTACCGCTGTTATTCATGCACTGCTGAAATTGATTGACATTCAAATAGTTGTTGTTAAGATGTTGTTGTTGATTATGGTGAGCGTGACCCGAAAAGTTGTTGTTGGGCTATGTGGCCCAGCCCTCCGATATTCTTGGTCGTTTTGAGTGCGGCGCATTAGTCGAGTCGTAGTCGGGAAGATGTGATATACCAATTGACTGGTTGTTGTGTCTTATATCGCCAGGTGATCCGGGATTTGTTGATGATCCTGATTAAAATTCATTTATCAGCTTTAAAAATCTTTTAAAATTTTCAATTTGCTTACCCGGCGTTGGCGTTAAATGTCCGGTTGAAGATGGCCTTGAATTCATCATATGTGAATGGTTCAAATTGCTTCCTAGCGACACTGCAGACGAATGAGTGATGCCAATTAATGACGATGGTCCGCTTAGCGAAGTGACTATTGATTGTTGCTGATGCTGACTAAGCATTTGGTCGCGGGGTGGTGAAATTGGCTCAGCCTTTATTTTCACAGGCGCCGGTGATGAAGAGGAAGGTGGTGGCGTGCTATTCGACACAGCCAAATGAGGTATCCCACTGAAAAATAGCAAGCACGCTTTAGTACCGAATTTTAATTGACCAAACGCACTACCTGGTATGTTGTAATGTGCTCAAGTTTTGATGCGATGAGTTCCAAGACGTTATCATGTTCAAGTCGGAGGTCGACATTGAGAAATCTTGCGCACCGAACGTGCTGACCGGATAATTACTTAAACCGGGTATAGGAGTTTGAAGCGCGACGACGGGAGTATTGAGAGTCGATGACGATTGACGGTTATGCTGTGAGAAAGCATGATTTACTATCATCGATAATCGTCCATCTATCTCACTCACCTCCGCGTAACTCATGTCATCCGAATTCATGTTTGATGACGTTGGTGTGGGTATGACAACCCTTAGATTTGTACTTCTAGAAGGTCCAACCGGAGAATGTTGCTTATGAACTATGTGGTGTGCTGCAATTTTGAAGTCACAATTAAAACTTTTGTTAAATTCAGGTTAACTAATGTCAAGCAGACTAGTTTAGTGGCGAGTGGTAGTTAAAAACATGAAATCAAAGCGGATTAGTGATGTGAGTGGCACTCTTACATTTACTATTATGATGATGCGCACCTAAAACTGGACTAGGACTTGGCGATGGGCCCAGTGGAGATGAAGGGTAACCGTTTGACATTTCAAGCATACCACCAGATGGATACACTAGTCAGAAACAAATGAGCCAAGAATGAGTTCAGCCATGGCCGAGTGTGCTGGATGGGCTTACCTGAGTCATTCTCGGAGCTTGACGGTCTGGGACTTATGTTTTGATGCGCCATTTGAGGACTAGCTTGAAGCATATTCGCGTCGCTGTACGAGCCAACCGGAACCGAAACTGGCAATGAGTAATTTCCACTCGCGCTCATTCTGTTCGATGCCAACTGTTGGTTTCGCTGCATCATCATTTGAAAATCCTCGTCAATTTTGTTGTATTTTGCTTCAGTGCGTGGGGTCAAATTGTAGCTGTCGTCAGGTTCTGGTGATTCTGGTGACATGGTGCCATTCTTGTTCTCTTTCTACAATTTGAAACTTGTTAATCTCAATTTAATTATAAAGTTTGGCTTTAATACCAATACCTCAATTATGTTTTTGTTAGTCAGCGATTCATGCGGCTCATTGTATTCAGTGTATTTAAGTAAGACTTTGTCCATATCAGTGCTGGCATATTGATACAATTTGTTGCTGCTAGAAAATATGATGAGCGCTATCTCGCAGTCGCATAGCACTGAAAGCTCGTAAGCTTTTTTCATGACGCCAAACTTTCTTTTGTTGAATGTGACCTGAAATTTGTTTAAAACGACTTATGTTTAAAACGAGGCTGGTTGAAAAGTGATTAACGATGATTTTCACCTGTCTATTCCGTTCGTCTGTGATGCGGGAAATTTGAATTTTCTTTCTACCCATGGTGGCCACTACTTAGAATTCCGTTTTTGTCAAAAATTTGGGTATGTTGTCGTGTGTGTTTAACTTTCTAGCGCAATCACTCGTGATATAAACACTGTTTCAGTAGACTTGCTGGCGCTGCTTGGATGCTAAAGGAACTTTTCGGTTCCCAAACTCTTCCAATTATGTTTTCGCGTTTATTGAGAACGCAAAGCTTCAGTTTCGAACCATTTGCTGTACGTCTTTAATAACTGGTTCTTTGTTATTTTATGTAAATCGATCTTCTGGAATGAAACAAAGACAAGTTCACGTTTAAATTGATTGCAAGTGCAGACCGAAGCTAAACAATTATTTTTCAATTCATCGTCATGACGTTCCATTAAATTCAAAACCTTTTCCTCAATGAGCTCACAGTTTTTTCCAGCACTTTGAAGGTCAACAGAATGAATCGAGAGAAATGTTTTTCTGCATATTAAATTTTCCCCAAAAAATCGATACGCGCTTGTAACGTCGAGCGTTTTCAAAGCCTTTTGTGTAGAACAATTTATGTTGAACTTTGAAAAAGCAACGGGTAAAATATTCTGGATTAAAGCATGAAACCGCATTGAAACAATAAGTATCCCTGGCCTTCTCAACACAACACTAGCGTATAGATGGTGCAGAAAGCAAATTTACATTTATGCAAAATCCTTTCGTGCAAAGATTAAACTGGCCAGTTGCATTGAATATCAAGGTCAGACGTCTCTACTGTTACCATTCTCGGGCTTCCCCAGAACTCACAAGTCTCTCGATTTGCACAAGAAACTTAGTTGCATGCAATCATTTCATTGACCGTGACTTTAAACTACAAAGTTTCCTTTCGAGAGTCGTTGGATAATAGTGAAAACCGAATATTAATAGGTTCGCGTAGGGAGTAGGGAGTTTTTGACAAATTATTTAATTGTATGTGACTAACAACTTGCAATAAATTCAGAGGAAGGTTTTGACATTAAACCGTTAATTTTAAATTCGTTCGATCGAAGACATTGTCAAAGTCACGATATGTGTCCAAAAATTTCTTTGCTGACCCTCGTCTCGTCCAGGTCGCCGTCATCAAAACAGCAGACATTTTTTCTTCGGAAATGTATCGAGATCGAAACAATTGAAAAAAGCTCTCCTGCATGGTGCCGACGTCATTCTTTCCTTAAGGGGGAGAATGTACGTCGTTTTGCGTCAATACAAAGGAAACTCTGGTCGCTGTTGGAGAAAGGTATATAAAGTAATTGAGTACGCCATTACACCGCGCTATCGATCGACTTCTCATGCATAATTTCGGATGCGACGAAGAGTTCTTAAATACGAACTGTCATCATTATCGTTAAAGAACTTTCACCAGAAATAACTCGAAACGTGCAGCAGAGCTTTTTATATCTTTGTCCGACTCTCTTGCTTTTCTTTGCTTCTGCTTCGTTCTGGTTTTAGGGTAGGTTGCGTGGGTTGGGACTATTAATACACACAAACAGGGAAAAAAATAACAAACTACGTGCGGCATTGAAAAAAGTTAAAATCAATAACGGTATTTCCAGCCTGGCTTTATTATGTACAAGATTCATTTATTAATTAGCTGCAAAAGGGAGCTTTTGTGATCCTCTGGTTTGAAGTAATTGATGGAAACATTTTAGCGAAAGGTCGGAACGCCAAGGAAAATTAATTCAAGAAAGGATTTCGCTTATGAGCGACGAGATTTGATTAATTATATTTGTTTTAATCTCTCTTCAGCGAGAATGTTCTTCTTAATCTGAGCGTAATTAGAGGTTTTAATTTTCTTGGCACAAGAAGTGCTGTTTAGGAACGTCGGAAGTTTGGAGGTGGATAAATAATTGATTTCTCTCCCGTGATTTTATCTCAACACAGATCTCAGAACAGCAAAATCTTTGATTCACATTGTAAAGCAATTGACCAATACGATATCGAAGAAATACAAAAATAAGAAGTTTGTGATGTATGTGCACGTTTTTTTGGCACAAATTCAAGGCGATAAAATTGACAAAATGTCTCAGCGAGTTTCACAAACAACATTTCTGATGGTGAAGAAGAAGAAACTCAAAAATGTCGTAACTTACAGATTCATGTTTGAAAACATAACACACAGATCCCATTCAACTACACTATAATCAAAGGTCTTTAAATCACCAAGTTTCTGAGTAAATGCGTATCAGCAATGTGCAAAAAAAATTGATAACAACTTTTTTGTTTGATAAGAATTTAAATTTCAAGTTATCAATGGAACAACGAAAGTTTGCACTCGTTTACCTCTGTTTGAGACTAGCAATCCGAATCTCGCTCGAAAATATGTTTCACTCAACTGCTCTGGAGTGCCTCTTAAAGAACTTTCGAACACGTTGTATTGTGGTCTCGTTTCGATGGCAAAAAATCCTTTGAACACATCACTTCAGATCAACTCGTGTAACGTGCCTTCAGCTTTCGAGTCATACACTTGGCACGTAAATATTTTTCCTTCCACCAAACTAGGTTCTATGTGAGTGTTATTAGTGCTTTTCTCGTGTTTGTATACATGAGACAATAAGTTTTTCATTCACATCGTCTTTTAATAATCGATTTTCATTAAAAATCCATAGCTCCAACATTTTCCACTTCAAGAACACGATTCGGAGAGAACCAGAGTAGTAAGCAAAAGAGATGAAAAAAATCCTTTTTCTCTCGAAAATATTTTCTAGCACTTTACTAAGTAATCACAGTTTCAACATTTCATCTCGCTTAAATCCGAGACGATTGGGTTTTGTAAAATCCTTCCAGAAGTGAAACAAACAGCTATGTTTTAATAAATAAATTATTTTCCACCCGAAATTCACAACGCAAAGAAAACTTTTTTCAACGTCTGTTCACTGTGAACATCAGTCTTAGCAAAATAAAATCGACTGAATGCAACATAAAAGAATTGTGGTTATCACAAGGAACTCTCTCACATTTTTCTTCTGCTCAATTTTTTTCTTCTTTGCTTCTACGTCAATACTGAAAAATCCAACGCAAAGCGAGACGAACATATTCCGCTTTTCGCCTTTGTGAAGTTTTCCACTGCTCTGAGAGCGGCTGGCTTTTCATGAAAACCTTTTCCAACCAGCGCAGCTCGCTGTAGAGAGTTTAAAGTTTTTCATTTGTCAATTGAAAAGATCTGGCAATCAGTGGAAGGTTTCGAGAGAGCATTTGTTGCATTATATCAACGTGATTCAGCCAGAGAGACCATAGCTGATGCAACAAGGCGCAGAGAATCTCCCGGATTGAAATTCTCAATGCATCATTTTGGCTGTCGTCAGGCTCTGTGGGGTCAACAAATTTAACGTTACAACGTGCATAGCACTGATTTGTTTCCACGATCTCTCCTAGGTTCATTCCGAATGACCCAATTCAGAGACATGCCGTGGAGCGCCGATAAATTTGATTTTCATGCTTGATAGTTGAGTTTTCCACGAGGCTTCTACGTTTTCTGTTTTATTCTCAATGCTATTTTATATGTGATTTCGATTTTTATTCTGTACCTTCCGACGCCAGGTAATCAAGATAGCTTGAGTGGAATACTTTTACATTGAAATCAACCAGCCCACGTAGACATCTACGAGTATTGGAAAAGAAAATACGGTGCACTTGGTTTCTGAGTGAAAATTCTCGGGCGGAATTTGAGAATTTCTTTGAATGTCTTCGAACGTCTGCTGAGATTGAGGAAGCGCTTATAATTGTCATTAAGAGAAAAACTGTATCTGTTTCGTCGTTCGCTTACAGCGGAAGTTAAAAATTATGTATTGCAAGATACGCGTGGCCCTTCTTCATCCGACAACAGATGTAGACAACATTCTGCTTTTCATTATTTAAACATAAGATGCTACTGTTTCAAACGACCGGGGAGAAGGGAGAAAGATGAGTCCATAGATTCGTCATAAATTCTGAGCCGAGATTTTCGTTTAACCATTTCATTATAAAACGTGCCGTAAGTCTCTTCATTATGAGTGTTTTGTGCATATGCATGGTGAAGAAAAGTGGCAATGTAAGAAGATCCCCTTTTCGTTCTAATGCAGCGACTGCTGCTTTTCCTCTTCACAACACAAATGATTAATTAATGATGCAGGGAACACGCTCGCGCAGTTAATTTTAAAGTCATCTTAGGGAAAACATTTTGGATTTTTATTATTTCAGCATAAATCTGTCACAGTGAAGGAAATTAGGAGTTGTCTGAGGGCTGTTTTCAAGGATCTGATCGCTTTGGTGTGAATGAACTGACATCGCTTCAACAAAGATTCTTGTTTCATTAGACAAATTTCTGTCAGGGATCAATAGCAATCAAGGGTTCTTGCCATTTAATGCCTGTTTGTGAAACAGATGCTGCTGCATCTTGACGATCGTCGCAAGGATGAGACTTTTAAAAACATTTCAGAACCTGGAAAACTCTGAATTTCCGGTTGCATGAGGTGATTAACTCTCGAGCTGATGTTTCATATCAGCCGACGCATTTAAAAAATGACAAAAATCACAACAAATGTTTAATGTTTATGTCTTCGACGTCGAAAACCGACTCCGATGTGTGTTTAAAGAACAACCGGGAACAACGTTCGAATCCAACCCTTTTCTTCGTGTTTTTTCACCACGAGAACTTGAAAGTCTGAACTGGAATGCACTGTTTGTTATGATTTGAAAATAGATGTAATAAGCCATCGCGAAAATGCATCTTACCTAAAATTAGTTTAATCACTGACGCCTACGAGAAAGAAATATTTACTTCTGATTATAATTAGAAATTGTCTATCGAGAGTCTAGCTCTATGCCTGCAGAGCATTTACAAAATTCATTTTCAGATATTTTTAATATTTCCCGAACATTTTAATGTTACACAAAAAGCACACAGTGAGTATATCAGACTCTACTTATTTTGATTATTTATAAAAATCTATTTTCACTTTACTTTTGCTTTTCAAATTTGAACCATTTTCTTTTTTTTCTTTTACACCAAATACATTTTCACGACGAGTCGGAGAGGACACAGGAAACTCATTCAACGTCTGACGATGAATGTTGTATTTTAAAGTTTATTCAACAATCGTACTTACGTTTTTTCAAAAAAAAAAATCTTATATAATTTCTATTTACTTGAATCTCCGACGAAGCCCGCTAGCTGTATGTGTTCTTCTCAGCCCGACTGAATCTTTCAACTTATTTATAGACAGAAAACACACCGCGGCAGCAGAAAAAAAGTGTAAACCTATGAAAAATCATTCCAAGTTTTAGCGTTTTCCCAGAAGAATTTTCTTTTTCTTCTGTTTTACTTTTTCTTATGTGACTCGAAGGAAAAAGTTCGCTTTACGCAATCTTTGCTTTGCTCTTTCGCAAGGGTAATTAGGATTTGATGAAATTCTTCTATGAGACATCGAACGTGTTACTCACGATTGAACGGGTTGTTGTCAGCGTTTCTTGGCTTGGAAGAACTCCTGCTTAATTATATTCACAAAAAACTGCCATTTTGTTCTGAATTCGTGTTCATGCGAGACTTAATACATTTGTAAGTCTGAAGACGTATAAGTAAGCTTCATTTCTCGCCACTGCCGCTACTTTTTTTCGAATGACTTTTTGGCAGCCGGCCAAGATTTCAAGTAATAAAAAAATAAACGCCATTTTTGTGTTGAATCAGCGACCGTCGCTAAATACTTTTCATGCACAAAAATCTCCCAGACTGTGCCACGAAATGCGGCGAGCTTTGTGATGACCATGATTCGAGAACGATTCTGGTGAAAAGATCGAGTTGACAAGCCTTTCATATTCAAATGATCGTCGCAAGTCGACAAAAGCTGGGGTTATCTTGTCAGCACGTGCTAGTTCTATTCTTAGCTCGACTCTATCGAATCTTTCCATGTTCGAACAAATGCAATTTAGGGCTTAAGCCGCAAATTTGCTGGTTTGCGTCTGAAGATGACTCGCATTCAGATGGCATTCAATAAATTTCCTTGTTTTTATTGTAGCGTTTGCATGTGGTGTTAATATTGTGAATTTCGTTTGTCACATTTCTTCAAGGGAACGGAGATTTGTTGTTTGCCATAACAGACGCGTGCCATATGGCTTTTTATATTTTCTTGAGATGGATGAAAATTGCAACCGCTCTCTCTTCATTCGTTCACATCTCCTTTTGGCGGCAGGTGCAGACTTATTCACCATAACTTGATGCTTCACGCAACAACATTCATCGTGATTCATGCCAAATATTTATTACTTACTGCTTAAAGTTTGTAAAACGATGGAATAGCCTGGAACAGAAATTAAAACATCAAATAAAAACTAAATTTTATGTATGCACAGAAAAGTATTGGGAGTCGTTAACCGTAAACAGTTTTTACCGCCGCATATAGAAGGAATTTCATTTACCACAGCTGGAGGGAATAAATTCATGTGAATTGTCTTCAAAAATCAAAATTCTTCAGTAAACCCGAAAGAAATTGTCAAGGGAGCGCTAAACGCGGGAGTCAATTTGAATTTGGTTATCATCAATGTCAATGATAAAAAAGTTGAAGTAGGCGCAAAGTCTCGCTTATCGCAATCGATACGTCACGACATTTTGGAAAATCCCACAAATTCGTGAAGCGAATTGAGTGATTAACGATCTTATCAAAAAATTATTGCCTACAAAAGGCAGATAAAAGTTTGACGGCTTATTAAACTACAAAATTTTAAAGCGATTCCTTTTGTTTTGAAGTTTTTTCCATAAAATTTTCCATAAATTTTCCAGCTAACAAAAAATCTAGTTTTTTTAAGTTTTTTTAAGCACTGCAAGATTGTAGTAAAATCTTATAACTTTACATTCCTTCCCGACGTTACAATGACTGCAAAGAATTTTTACTCATAACCAAACACTTCCAATTAGTTGTGACGAGAAGCAACAAAGGTTGTTCCCGGTCTGATAAGATACGTCATGAAAGCGATAACAAACCGAGATAATTTTCAAGCTAGCATTCGAATTTAATCGTTGATGTTGATTGACGATTTTTTAGCGGGCAACCAACGACATCTGTTCCCAGTTTACCATTTCTCTTTGGTGAGATGACGATCATGTTGAGAACTTTTCATGTTGGAAATGATCAGCGTCAAACAATATCCGCCAGATCGCTCTGTCAGTGTATACTTTCAAATATTTTCACCACTCTTTGTGTTAGCAAAGAATTATTTATAAACTTCCAGGCTCGTTTCGAGAATTCCAAATCGCCAATCTTTGCCAATTTTCACGGCTTAATCAGCCTTATCTTTCGATTTTTCATTTGCTTATCATCAAAGACCCGAAATTTTGCTTTAAGATGCGATCAGTTTGACTTATTTATATCACTTTTAATTTTAACCATGGCTATTTAAAAATAATTTTCGATACACTTTCCGAATTTTCTTGTTTCAAGTATCAAATTTGTCGAAATTTTAGCCAGCTAACGATTCCAACGCGTATATGGAACAAGAGTCGTTGGATGTCACGTGAATCTTTTATGATTTACTCAATCAACACGAAACTCGATTTTTCTGACCGCGACAAAAGAATCAATGCTTCGTTTTAAGCATTTAATTTGTAACTGATGAAGTTTTCTTTTCGGTTTCACTCTTTAGACTTACAAAAAAAGAATATTTATAAAAAATTTACAAACTTAGTCTTCACGTTTAAAAATAATTTTTCATCTTTCCTTTATTTTTGAATTTGCTTTTTCAGTTTGAATTTTCAAGTGAAAAACAGAAGAAAAGTTTATAAAAAGACTTCACTCCTATTGCCGTATAATTTTTGCTATTTATATAACAGTGAAAATTAGTATATTTTGGTTATTGTTAAAAACTTCTGTGTTTACATTGAACGTGGCAAAAAGGGAAGCACCGAAAGGGGAGTGACGTGATTTCCGAGGCAATTCTGGCTGCGGCGTGTAACAACATGGATTCGGTGAGTTGTTTGTCGTCACAGAAAAGGTTTAAAAAACAGAACAGAGGGCGATAAGCCTCTATCTAGGCAAATGGCCTTGAACCGTCATTGGAGACGATCAACGGCAACAGAAACTCTTGTGAAGCGTTTTTTTCACGAGACTAACGATTTCTGATAATAAAATGTTTTTCCATAAAAAAAAAATCAAAATCAAAACGAATGTCAGTAGCCGAGCAACCTAACTACGTCAG
>JPYR01000009.1:89234-122656 GCA_000775305.1 Belgica antarctica
TCTCTCTCTCTCTCTCTCTCTCTCTCTTTTCTCTTTTTCTTGCAATTGAATTATTCTGTTCAATTGCTTTTCCGTTATCGTAAAGACATTAAGAGATATTTCCGTCTAGCCACAAATTATATAGCGCGTCTGTGTTAAGCCCAACGCATTGGACTGAAATCCGTGCCTAATTCCATGCGACAATCATCGCCGGTTAATATCTCACAATCTCCATCTCGCAGGTTGCCAGTAGCTACCGAGAAATTTGACGTGAACCCGTTGCGAGAAAATTGAGGCAACACAAGCGGAAACATTGCTTGGTTTCAGCAATACATGTAAATGAAGCTGCTGTGCAGACTCACAGCCTTTCCTGCCTAATTACTCTGTTTACTCGAAGAAAGCAGAAAAAAGCTCAATTTAATTTCTGACGAATTGCATTAAGCTCTGCCAGGATTCGCTTCTTGCTTTTGAAAAATATTCAAATTTGTTTTTGAGATAAAAATTGCGTGCTTGAATTTCATATCAAATGTTGGCATTTCCATGACAATTCGTTTGTTTCAGCATTGCGCTTACCTCCAGAACTCGTGCGCTGGGCCCTTTTCAAGAACTCGATATTCGAATCAAAGTTTCGATGTGTCGGAATCAATCCATTTTATACATGCCACCTGCAATCACATAGAAGGATCATTTAAATCTCTCGTACAACTTAAAGCTTGTTCGCAGTGTGACACCAGAAAGAAGTTCTGCGAAATCCATAAATTGATTTTTTTCATGCACTTTGTTCCGATGCAACAACAAGTTTGCCACAGAAAATCACGAGAAAACATGAAAACAAGTTTCTATCTGATTTTATAACTTCTGGGAGCTTTTCCGAGCCGGTCTCGTCCCTCGAAAGCACTATCACTCGTCTTTATTGTTTAAATGTTTATTTTTTATCTCTTCAAATTGCTATGATTTTTAAGTCAGTTAACATTCGTGAACAGTCAGTGTATCAATGATGACTTCATATCTTCCGTCTCCCTTCCTCGTTGTCACAAACACAAGAGCGCTCAATCGTCAGAATTTTTAATAACACGCTTTTTTCGTCTCTCACTTGACTGGGTCCTAGCAGATAAGCCAACTACCATGCAAGATGTGACAATCAGTCTGAGATGATTTGCAACTCGATTGATGCTTCTTCCTGCTTATCAGGTTATCGCTTTGTCAAAGCAAAGACTTAAAATTCCAAGACACCAAAATCGGCCTTGAAAGCAACAAGTATGTACGTATAAAAAATATATGCAAATTGAGAAAGAAAAATATCCACACAAACGAAAAAGCATAAAACTTTTCGCTCATTTGGTTCTAATGACAACTCGGAAGCTGCACACCGCATAAACTTTCACGCGCTCAGTTTGCAAACAGTTCTTGATCACTTTTCAACATACCTTCGGAGTCTTAAATCGAAACTTGTAGCGAAATTGAAAAATTTCTTATTGGAAATATTTTTCCTTCTCCGCTTTTATCACGAATATTTTTCTGCTCGCTCCGCGGATTGGTCGAAATATTGTTTCGCGGATCTGACTTGGCTGGGGCACCCTGTGTTTGGCTGTTGACTATGATTCTGACAATCATTCACGAGATTTGACGCTTTTGATTAAAGGTTCGGTGATAAAAATCACGATTTTATCGACAGTTCAAAGGGCATAACGATAAAGAAATTCAAATTTTGACACTTTTTATACGAAATCATCGAAGTGCCGAAGCCAAAAATCTCTATTTACAAAAAAAATTGTTTTCGTGAAATTAATGTCGCTGTCGTCACTTATATTTAAACCCTCGGGAAATTAAGAACCACTGACATTGTCGTCAGCAGAAAATGATGCGGAGACCACAGAATTACGGATACGAACCAGTCCCTCAGAGTCAGAACCAAAGTGATGACTTGGAGATCGAAAACGAGAGATTGGCTGAGGATTTGAAGAACAAGATATCAAATCTGAAGAGTCTCACGATCGACATTGGTGAGTTCTCGTGATTTTCATCGCTTAGTCTTGTGTTCTCAGTAATTTGCAAAGCTTAGACTCGTGAATTTCACAGCAAGGCTTGTGAATTACAACAAAGACTCTCGATTTACGCAATTTGAACACGTCCTAAACCCATTCCACTCGATTCCAGGCAATGAGGTACGATACCAAGACAAGCTCATCAACGATTTGGACGACGACATGGGCCGAACTGGGGGCTTCATGAACAACACAATCGGCAGAGTCATGCGGCTGACCAAACACAAGCGGGGATACACTTGTTACATGCTTTTATTTGCGCTTTTAGTATTCGGGATCTTGTATGTCGTCATTAAGTTCAGATAAACATTTATTTTTCTAAAACACTGTTAACTTGTTGTTATCTCGTCTGGTCTTCTGCTCGTTCTCGTTCGCTTTCAGGGTTTTTCTCAGCTTTTCTAGGTGGAGCTTTTGATCGGTGACTTGGCTTTGAATGTTTTTGTACACCGCCGAGTCTTTTTGTTGACGCACCAACGACTCGTTCAGCTTCGATATTTTCACTTCCACTTTCTTGATGTCTTCGTCGAGCTTGAAATTCCCGAGGTTTAATTCAGCTTTTGACTTCGCTTTTAGGTTTTCAGCTTTCGGAATATTTGCCGTCGACGTGGACGGTTTGATTTTGCAAATTGTGTTGTTGAGGAAGTCAAAAACTTGATTCTCGATCTGCGTGCTATTCTTCTCGCTGATCTTTTGATGCTTTAGGCTTTCCTTGCGTGATTTTTCTTCGACCGTCATCTGGTTTCGTTTTTCGTTCAGCTCCATGTTGTAATCTAGAGATTTTCCTTGAACGTAAACTCTCGCGCTGACTGGCTCGGTGATGCCATTGCCTCTGATGCCTAGTCCTGTTCCACTGACGTATCCGTACTTTTCCAAGAGCTTCGACCCAAAGCCAGTCGTGTGTTTCTCCCATTCTCCGAATTTATCGTCGATTTGCAGCACCACGGGAAACTGAATGTCTTCATTGTCATTTTCATCACTGGAAGAGAGATCTGAGCTGGCTTCATTGTCAGAAATCGGTGGCAGGATATCAGAAAATGCACAATCGAAGGTGTTTCCGTTGTGCAACTTCACTTGGCATGATTTGAGCTTCTTGCTGCACTCTAAAATCGTCGCCGGCTTCCACAAAGTTTCAACTTTAACCAGGACGTGGGTTTTTCTTTTCAGGAGCTTGTAATTTGGCGGCTTGAACTCTTTGAGCCTGGAATACTTGATTTTTTCGCCATGCGAGTATTTACAGCTGTCCGCGTAAGTGCACCGGCCATCGAAATAGTAATGACAGGCTTTCTGCTTGTCGTACAGCGGATTCAAAAAGAAAACTTTTACTGAAAAGTCGTCTTCATGATCGAGGATGTCTGCGATGAATGCGTTGTGATACTCTTCGATCTGGCCTTTCATTGTGAACGGCGCTCTGCATTTCTCGTTGATCAAGTGCTGGTAAAGTTCCTAAAATGTTTTATTTAAAGTAAAAAAACTTAGTGAGTTTATGAATTAACTCACCTTCTTGTCTTCTCCGACTTCTTCACCAGAACTCCCAGATATCGATTCACTGTCTTCATAGCTCTCTAAACTAATTAATTCTTTGAGATCTTGCTCCAAGCTCTCAAGATTCTTCCGATCCACCTCATTAGAACACGTCTCAAGGGCTGTCCTGATTTGTTTCAACTGTTCTAGGTAAATTGATGACATTGTGCAAGTTAAACGCAAATTAGAGGCCCCTGAATGTCTTAATTTAACTATTTTCTTCTGATTAGACTTTTAGAAGAAAAATTATTTGTTTTGATCTGTTTCACTTCGTTCCACTGCATCGGTCCGTTTTCCAACTTCGCAGGGTCGGCGACTATGATTCAGTCAATTGAAAACAAAGTGATGATGAAAAGCAGTGAATTAAAAAGAAATAATTTCTAAAGCGTGTACAGTGCAATCGTTTAAACAAATTAAACCGATGAGATGAGAATTTACTTAGTGCTTTTCTTGACGGTGCTGCTGAAAGCCTCGCTGGGACTAGAAGAAAGCGCAACAGTGAGTTTAGCTGTGGCTTATCTCTTCAATTATTAATTGCGATTGATTTTCATTGCTAGGACTGTAAGGAAGTATCGAGGGCAGAGGAGCCGCTTCTAGTTCTGTCAACGCTAAACGGTAATCTCATTGCGATCGACCCGGTGACTTCAGAAACCAGGTGGATCCAAGAAGACGAGCCGACCGTGAAGACCAACACAAACATCAATGACTACCTTGCTGCCGTTTATCTGCCAGATCCAGTGTCGGGAAGTATTTACAAGCTTCACACCGACGGCACCGGCAACGAGTTAAAAAAACTGCCTTTCACAATCCCTGAACTGGTGAACAAGTCGCCTTGCAAGTCGTCTGATGGCATCCTTTACTCGTGAGTTTGTCAAACAATGAATTATTCACTGTAATTAACTTCATGTCGTTAACAGCGGGAAGAAATCGGACACTTGGTTCATGATCGACCCTAAGACCGGCCATCGAGAAACGGTTCTTGCCTTTGGGTCGACTCCAGACAAGGCGAAAGACTCGATCGGATTTGCGACTTCGCGTGCAGTTTATCTGGGAAGGTGAGTTAAACAAGATAAAGCAAGATAACATCAAATCAACAATCTAATTCACTACTTTCGTGTTCCCAGAACGCAATGGACGGTTTTGTTATACGACAGTCTGTCGAAGGATGCAAACAGCAAGCCGTGGAACATAACGTTCTTCGACTACAACTCGCACACGATGGATCCGGAAATATCAAAGAAATACGGTAAGCTCGAATATTTGCGCATCTTGACTGGCAATTGACGTAGTTTTCCAGAGTTCATCCACGTTACGAGCAGCACTTCTGGCAAAATAGTGACGATGAACAGGAAGAGCGGTGAATTTATTTGGGAAAGAAGCGATTTAACATCGCCGATCATCGCAATTTTCCTGCTCGGCCGCGACGGGTTTCTCTCAGTGCCGTTCACAACCGTCGCCGAAGACATCATCGACAAAGTCGTCGATTACAGCAAAAGCCCTGGAACGAGTGACTTCAAATTATAGTGAGTTTTCTATCTGTTTAGTGTTTATCCAGATGTTCAACGTCAATTTCTAACAGCGAATCAGTCTTCGTCGGAGAAAGTAAGTTCGATGCGTTCAGAGACACTCTTTACGCGATTCCTTCTTACGTCGATGACAACACGCCGACCATCAAAAGGAACGCTGTGAATCTCTTGGAAGGACCAAAATCCAAGATAAATCAGTATCTCGACGTTACAGAGAAGCCCAGGCAGTCAAACAAGCGGAACTACATCATTTTCGGTCATTACGAACCACCGACAACAGAATTGTTTGACACAATTACGGGAAAAGACTTTTCGAACAAGCAGTTGACCGTGCCCACAAATAATCTGTGGTATTTGAAAGATCGCGACCAAAGTGATGACAAAATAATCATTCCCGAGCAGACTCCGAACAACAGCGACACTCCTGCTGTTAAAGGCGAGGACCTTGCCAAGACGAAGCCTCGATATGGCTTGCTCAAAGCCTCGGCGGTGACATTCAAACACTGGTTTGACAACGAAGAAAACAAAATTTTGAAACTGTTGATGGTGAGTTACTCAATCCTGTTCTGATGGCGATATCTGAATTATGTCGTTATTCAAGGTTGTTTTGTTTGGATTGCTTATCACTATGTTCTGGTATTTCCATACAACTGTCCGAGAATTACGCCAGCAATCGGAGAACGGATCGAAAACCAAAATACCGCGTTCGACGGACAGCAACGGAAGCTATGGAGTCGAGTTTGATGGCGGTGAGTAATTAACCGTCGTTAATGTTTACGCCTCATCGTGAAATTCGTTTGCAATGTGATTATCGAGGGCTCGTTTACAAATCCCAGATGCTTCAAAATTTTCAATTAGTTATCAGTGTTTAGAAAATTCCCAAAATATCTACGCATAACAACAACATTTGCTAATTTCCGAAAGGTCGTACACCAAAGTGTCAACTTGCCACGAAAGCAATCATAAAATTCTGATATGCTCGAAAAACTTTGATAAGACACGTTTAACCTGGCGAGTGAAAACTAAAAAGAATTTGCGTTGTTTGCAGAGTGATTTGATCTTTTTTTCATACGAAAATTTAACTTAAACTCATCTTCGCGTGTCAACAATGCGTAAATCGTAGACAGTCAAGTGGTTTTGAGTCGCATTTCATATCTTATCATTTCAAATTCTTAAAACAAGCATGTCAAATTTACGAAGAAGACTTCCACGTAAATTCCCGCCATAATGAAATCTATGAAAAAATTCACTTAATCTTGGATTTTTTTTCTAATGCAATTCAGTATGAAATGCAGTTATCAATAGAAAATGCAAATTTTATAAATGTGTACGAACACAATTGCTACAAATTTAGAATGAAAACTCAAGCTATCAATTAGAATAATCCAAACATTATTTTTCTTCCAGACGAGCTGATAGAAGTCGGAAAGATTTCCTTCGACCCACGGAATGTCTTGGGAAAAGGTTGCGAAGGAACTTTCGTGTTTCGAGGATCGTTTGAGAAGCGAGATGTCGCAGTTAAGAGACTTTTACCGGAGTGTTTCACTCTGGCGGACAGAGAAGTGGCCTTGTTGAGGGAGTCGGACACTCACGAGAATGTTGTGAGGTATTTTTGCACCGAGAGTGACCGTCAATTCCGCTACATCGCTGTTGAGCTGTGCGCAGCCACCCTTCAAGATTACATCGAAGGAAAACATGCAAACCATCTTAAGCAAATGATTCCAATCAAAGAAGTGTTGTATCAAGTGAGTGACTTTCAATGCTAGTTTCCGTCAATTATTTAACGTGGGAATTTTTTAGGCAACGAACGGTCTGAGTCACCTGCATCACCTTAACATCGTTCGTAAGTGCATTGTGTGAATTATTTAAAAACAAATTGCTTAGTTTTATTTTCTAGATCGTGACATCAAGCCACAAAACGTCTTGATTTCGTTGCCCGACAACAAAAACAGAGTCAAAGCGTTGATTTCCGACTTTGGGCTGTGCAAGAAGATGAACGTTGGCAAGGCTTCGTTCTCAAAACGTTCAGGTGTTACAGGAACTGAAGGTAGAAACAAAGTTGTGGACTAATTTTTAATTAACGTTGATACTTGAATGAACATTTATTAACAAAGTGTTAATTGATCTTCACATTTCCATGAACATTTATTGACATAACTTCCAATTTTAGGCTGGATTGCCCCAGAAATGATAAAAGGACATCGAACGACTGCGTCAGTCGACATCTTTTCGATGGGTTGTGTGTTCTACTACGTGTTGTCTAACGGTGATCATTTGTTCGGCGACACAATCAAGCGACAAGCCAATATTCTATCGAATGAGTTTGACATGTCGAAACTGATTTGGCAGAAGAACAAGCAGTATGAAAACATTTTGGCTGTTGAGTTGATCACAGACATGATCAGCAAGGATTCGTCGAAAAGGCCTAACGCTGAGGCGGTACTTAAACATCCCTTGTTCTGGAGAGAAGAGAAGATTCTGTCGTTTTTACAAGACGTTTCCGATCGGATAGAGAAACTCGACATTTACACAGATCCTCTGAGATCACTCGAAAAGAACGCGAAATTCATCGTGCGCGATGACTGGAGTTTACATTTAGACGAGGGAATAACCGAAGACTTGAGAAAATATCGTGGATATCATACGATAAGTGTCAGAGACTTGTTGCGGGCTTTACGAAACAAGGTAAGTGACACGGAGTCTGTTAAGTTCTTGACTAAATTGGTTCTGTTTTTAGAAACATCACTATCACGAACTATCTGCAGACGTTCAAAGAGTTTTGGGATCGATTCCAATTGACTTCACTAAGTATTGGATAAATCGATTCCCCCATTTGCTGTCTCACTGCTATCACGCGATGGAATCCTGTTCAAAAGAACACCAATTCAAAAGATACTTCAACGTCCATCACGTCTTTACGAAGCCGGAGTATTTCGATGACGACGAGTTCGACAACACTGAGCTGCAAACCATCTACGAGAGTTCGCGGAACAACTTCAACAAAAGCCCAAAGAAAGAGAATCGCCAGCCGGTCAACAACAACAACGGGCTTAGTCGAGTTGAAAAGTCAAAGCGAGGCTCTTACAACTTCAATCAAAACCAGTCAACGAATTCATCGTTCATCACTCGCGATGACATGCTTAAAGTAACGCAGAAGGACGGCCCGCGCAACAGAAAGCCTGAGGAGAAAATTGTGTGGACGCTGCCGAAGTGAAAATTAGGATAATTTGTACTGTAAGGAACTGATACACCTTTCTACTGTTACGTTTAAGTGCAACAAACATTCGAACATATTTTTTTATTACAGCTGATTTTAACTGAAAGTTTGAATAAATGGAACCAAATGAAAAAGGTCTCTTGTGTCGAATTCCTCGGAGCAGACTGTAACTACTCCTTTATTTGTTTTCGATTCTTGCAAAACATCGTAAAAGTGATTTCCTCGGTTCGTAGTTAATGGTGCTAAATGTTTTTATAGTAAACTGAGAACTATCCAAGCTCATACTTTCTAATCGATTTGATTGCTGGATATCTAATCTTGATTAAGTGAAATTCCGATCTGAACAATAGCGTGAGAAACTTTTGTTCAACAAATTACATATTTTGGCCATTATGAGCTCGAATTACGGCAGTATTTCCGAGCCAAGCGGTAGCAGCAGCAACAACTTCAGCCCGACAGGTAAGACAAACACGACCAGCAGTGCCTTATTTCATCTAATTCGAGTCTGGTTTCCAGAATTTCTCATCTTGAAAGAGACAATTTACAACAACATTCTTCTAATAAAGAAGTGAGTTCATCGATTCACACGTAAACACCGCAACTTAAACTGAATTTATTGCAGAAACAACAGCAAGCTCGAGAAAATCCAAAGGGTGATTGGCAGCAAAAATGATACGGCGGAAGTGCGAAGTAAAATGTGAGTCATACGAAGTCATTTAATTATCAACTCGGCGCTAACGTTTGTTCGCTTGTAGCCAAAAATCTCAACAAGCGACCAATGATGTTGTCAAAGTCACATCAGCAGATATCAAAAAGCTCAACTCGATCGTGAAGTTTTCTTCGACGCAAGAGAAGGCAAGAAGCGATGAATACATTTCTGAGTCATTTTTTAATCTTCGATTTCCAGGCGAACTATCTTGCAATGGAGAAAATTCTCTCGGACTTCAACCTGATCGTTCAGACTTACCTTGTAACGGAGAAGAACTTGTCACTCAAGTTAAGGAAAACAGTCCTGGTGAACGTTGAAGACAGCGACGAAGAAGACCAAACTTCGACAATCCAGCAGCGACAACTGAATCAAGCCAACATGAACTTCGAAAAGCAAATTCTGGTTGAGCGAGAAGTAGCATTCCAAAAAATCGAATCCGAAGTCGTCGATATCAACCAAATAATGAAAGAAATTTCCACTCTCATCCACGGTAAGCACACCAAAATAAACCACCAATTTGCGGAAATTAATTTCGAAACCCCGCAGAACAAGGCGAAGGACTTCAGACGATCGATAGCGCGATATCGCAAGTCGAGGAAGACGTCGAGGGCGGCGTTTCCGAACTGCAAAAGGCTGCTAATTCGCAACAAAAGTTCCGCAGAAAAGTTTTGATAATATTTATCATTGCCCTTGTTATCGCCTTTCTTGTTTGTTTTTCGCTATATTCAAAGTTGAAATAGATTTAAATTCACACTAATAATAAAACAATTTAAGGCTCTGCATAACACCGATCAAAGTAACTAAACTTGGACTTTGTTTAAAGTCATCGAGAGGTGGTGTATGTCTTCGGTCCTCGACTGGAGCATGAATTTGATCCTGATTCACTGGTGTTTGGACATGTTTTGTCTTGTTCATCGGTCACTTATTTTGGGTTTTACTCAGTTTATCAAACACGCGACCTTTTCTATTATGTGCCTGGCAACTGTATGTTATCTTAAGTCATCTAAGAGGCCCATAACTCGACCATGTGTCTTGATTGCTAAAACTGAGAATTTCAAAGTGGGCGGGTGCAGCAGGAATTCAAAGACTGCAATTTGCATGCTGCCTCTGAACTCATCTTTCTCATGTATTCCCCTTGTCTAAGACATTCTTGATCAGATCTACCTAAGCCACAATCACCAGAGATCGGGGAAATTTTTCTCTCAAAGCTCGCGCTCACAAAATTCTCTTCAAGCGCTTTTTACTCACAATAAAAAATCGTTTCAGTTCGAGTCGACCTGGCGTTCGGAAAGCATGTGAATTTCGTTTTTCTAGTGTTGAAAATTGGTTTGGTGGTTTTTCGTGTTGGAGAATTTCTTGAAGAAACCCAAGTTGCATGTGGTGAACGATTTAACTATCGAAACAAATAATTGAGTAATTATGAAAACAATAGTGTCGACACCAAAGTAATTTCAGTCGATTCGGGATAAAAACTGAAGTGGATACACTAAAGCCTAAGCATGGAAACTTTTCTGCAGAGCAACGAAATAAAGATTCCTAAGTCCCACAAAGTGCATCCGTCCAAAATCGATTTTAAAAGTTCCTTCGCGCGATCGTTGACTTTCAACAACGAAAGTCAGTACGGCACTTCCAAGTCGCTGGACTTTGAAATAAATCTTCAGCAGTTCAGTGAAAATGAAAATGCAAGTTGTGATAAAGACGAAGATTTAGTGGTCGGAAATTTCAATGAAAGTTTTAATAAGTCTGACGAGGATAAAGAGCGGCAATTGTGGTCTAAGAAGCAGCATCAACAGGTAAACAAAAACATTGACCCATTTTCGGGACTTTTTCTGTTTTCCTTTCGAGAGCCATTTCTCTTTTCTCGGCTGACCCTAATAAACACTTCGGCTGTCTATTGCTTTGACGTCATTTAAAAGAACATTAAAGGGCGGAGCAGAAAGGGTCGGTCAGCAATGCAACATCATACAATGTGACAGAAATTGTAGTGAACTTACGTCGAATGTGTGATTTTAACAGTAATTGACGATGAAATATCTTCGACAGATTGCTTCCAACGACAGCTCCAACTCTGGCGATGCTGAAATTCTTCGGTTGAGAAAGGTACAGTAAAGTGAATTGCTAGTCTCGCGTTTCTTTCAGCTAAACTGTGCCGCATTATGAACGTCCTTGGCACGTCTCTACTTCTTGCCTGTTAGCTATTAGCAATTATTCTGTGTCATCGATACAAAAAGAAACAATTTCGGAGTAAAAGTTCGCTCGACAAAAATCTATCAAAATCACTTCAAGTTGTTTAATTATAACTGACCGTAAAAACGGAATTCCACTCGCATTCTGTTTTTCGTCGTCTCGTGTCGAGAGACAGGCACAACATTAAAAAAAATGACGGTACAAGCGACAGGAAGCGAGTAATTGTTCAGAAAAAGAGATTTTTCATTAGAATTGAATGTAAATTTTTTGGGTGCAGATGACAAGTTTGGTCTTTTGTCTGGTTGCGCTTTGTCATTTAAATTCAAAATGCATAAATCATGTTGTAGTGACATTATGCTAACGGAAACGCATGGGCTGCGATCAAGTTACGTCTACAGGTGTCCTCTAAATTGTCGGATTTTCGAAGAACCCAATTCACTTTTTATTTTCTCAATTAACCGTGAACAATAATTTTGATTTGAAAACCGAATAACCATTCACTTTTTCATGTTAATAGCTTTTTTATATTAAATATCAAGCTGAATTGAAATGGCTGCAATAACTCATTGCTTAATATTTAAAAATGATTTGTTACAACGCTGAAAAGGGTTTGGCTAACAAATTTAGCATAATATTTTTGATCTCATCATGACTTAGATTGTTAATTAGTTTTGTCCATGACTGTTAGCATTTAATGACTGTAATTGAATTTACCTGGATGCGATCTAATGTGATGCAATAAAATTTTATTGAATCTCGCATTGCCATGTTGTTTAAGCGCATGAATGGTAGTGGAACATGTATTTCCGCATATTTGATATGATTTACGCTCGACGCTGTTGAAAATCAAATGAATCGGAAAGTTCATAAACGCACTCGGTGTTGCGATGTTGGTACTCTACGGATAATTGTTTCGTCAAAATAAAAGTGAAACTGCTTTTCTGAATATCTAATCCACTTTGTGGATGCAGATTGTGCATTTTCGATTGCATGCAACAGCGTGAAGCGCGAGCGATACTCGTTTTTCATGTTTTCTTGTCAGTATTTTTTATAGAAAATAATCTGCAAGTGAAAAGCCAAGCGCCGGATGGAAGCTGTTATAAATCCACCTTCGATAGTAACAACATTTTGCTGTTTTGGGTTCATTGCGTGCAGGCTAGGCTAAGACCAATCATGAAATTCTTCCATTATACTTTGCTACTTTCTAAAGAAAAGTTTTCTCCAAACAATATGATCCAAGTGCGGTTGACGCAACGAGAAAAAAGATTTTCCACGTGAAATGCTCGAGAAGTGCACACAAATAAAGTCACAAACAATAGATAAAGCACAATTAAATGAAGTCTTTGTGCTGTTTATGGGAAAAAATTATTCACTAGCCGAACAATTAACTTGAAGTCTGAAGAAATGAAAAAAATTGTTGTTATTTATGATATAACAAAGTTATGGCACTGCATCATTAATTAAAGTCAGATTCTACAAGCTGTCAACACTGACAATTCAATTTGAAAGCAATTTTAACTTTTCGCAAATCGAAAAAAGTTTTTCGAAGTCTTCGTTCACTTGAAGAGAATCGAGTTTCTTATAGCTTAAGGTCACGATAGATGGAAACACCAATTATTCCGTGCATTCAACCATCGCAACAGTTATTTCTATCGTGAATCTGTGTCAATATCACACGAAAAGCTAAGTTTTTCCAGAGTTGTCGCAAATTTACGCTAAAACTAAGAGATTTCGCTTCTCTAATTGGATTGTAAAGTTAAAAAACTGAAATTTTTATTGAAACTTTTATTGGATTTTTGCTGCAAATTTTATTCAGCTTTTATGGGAGCTACTTGGGAATTAATCCGCACTTTGGCTATCTGAAACCGCATCGAACCGACCGCTAACCTTGTTTCGAGTGCGTCACTTTACCATGAAAATAGTTGAAGCCCTATACTGGTGTATAATCCTCGCTGTCGCATGTTTTTGAACTCCGAGACACGTTTCTTAAACGATTTCCAATTCTCGTTAATTTACTTAATCCTCGCTGACTGCCGATCAACTAGCCGCTAAAATTTCGCTTTGTTTTAATGTCGTGGTTTTGAGGAAATGGCCGATAAGCAGAACATTGTCGAGCGTTATTAACGGAGCTCTGTCAGAGGTTCTCGTGATTCTCACCATTAAAAACTTTTCAGCAACAATGCGAGCGATTTCCTGCTGTTGGTAATTCTTTAAAAAGCCAACAATCTTTTCTGTAATGTAAAACAGTTAGAAGCTTTTCTGATTTTCATTGTTCTTTCCGAAAATGCCTGAAATAGCAAAGAACTTTTCTCTATAATTACCTTTGAAGAAACTGGTGCAAAGAAGACTCAAAGACTTATTTGCATTACGCAAAAAATCGCTTTTAAAATATATCAGCACTCATGCGAATAAAAAATTCACATCACCACTTTTTTCCATGGAACCTTGATCCGATTAAACTCTCTCAAGAAGAAAGAAATGCTTGTTTGGGTTACTCCATACAATATGTGTACTAGGACCCTTCATTCCGAGCGCTTATGGGGTTTCCTTTGTTTTCTCCGTTCGTCTATTGTAAAGCATCGCATCTTTCTTCGAGAAGTAGCACATTGTTCAAGCGAGAAAGTGAATTTTTCTGATCGCTTTTGGACTTGTCTAAAAATAAATTTATTCAAAAACAAAAACTGATTTCCAATTCCTACGCGTCGATTGTGAACAATATCTGGGCATCAGATTTCGCTCGGCTTTTCAACAGAACAGCGAATTTCTTCCGTAGAAATGCATAATTGGCAGTAAAGCGAGTTGATTTATTTATTTTACAAAAAAACTGTAGTTGTGTCTACCTCCAACACAGCAAATTGACACCGCTGAGCACAGGAAAGAATAAAAAACGACGACGGCTTCCACACATTGCATAACTGTCTGTTTCTACTTTTTGGTTCCAGTTCAATTCGAAAAAAGTGCACGACACCAAAAACCTATTTGTCTAAGCCGCAATTGCCAAAGTAAACCAGCCAGCTTGATATTGATCTGTTTGCCAACCGCGAGACTTCATACGGAAACCGATACAAAGCATTTTATTTGTCATTGTGGAGACCACTTCGAGATTGTGTATCTCAGTCACCAGCTTTCCGAATAAATATCGCGTTAAACTTGTGCATTAAATGGTGCACTGATTTCCCATTTGGAAACGGCGACACGTTCTGCACCTTCCTAGTTACACGTCTGCTGCTGGCGGATTCATGTGTGTGCGGCTAAATCTAATAAAAATGACTTCAGAACTGCTTGAAAAGAGTTTACATACAATTTCATTAAAATAATAAAAAAATTCACGCGTGAGCTATGAAGCGCGAAGCTTCGGTATCCGCTCGCATATCTCTGCAGTGGTTTTTCTACCTTTTTGTTCTACTGCTCAACACAATGTGACGAAGGTGAATAAAATGCCTTCAACCCTTTCGGAGCGGTTGGCGATCAAATTTCGAAGATCCTCCATGCAGATTGTGAAATTAAATTTTTATGTCACAACAACAAGTGTAGCGGAACTCGAGAAACAAAAAAGCGCGATTCAGTCGTTTTCTAAGACAGAGTCGACGCTAGAGAATGCTCAGCTGCCGATTTTGTGCGCGTTCGATACCGTCAAAAAAGAGAGAAAACAAGCAATGAAAGTTATGTAAAGCTATCAATTTCTTTTGTCTTAGAAACGGCATTTCAAAAATTGTGATTTTGGCTTCTTTTTTGTGAATCATCATCATTTCAACTACAGATTAACTCCAATTAAAAGAAAGTTTCAGTTTTCCATGATTTGACACCAGAAATGTCGGTTTCTGGCCGTTGACTCTTCCGTCAAATGTGTTCTCTATCAAAACGCTGGCGTTACAAAAGATGCAGTTCTCAAAGACGATCGCATAGATTCGAAACGCATTCAACATCAAAGCCCGAAGTACTTATTTGTGCAACGAAACGCATCGAAAGAGAAAATTATGTAAACAGAAATGTGACTTCTCGGGAAGGAATTATGTTATTAAATCGGGCAGGGAAGCAAGCAAGCAGCGAAAGATGAAAGTATGACAAAGATGTTGATGGCAATTCAGATTTATATGTTTTGGCAACGCTGCGTGGTCTCCAATTCATCACCTCCAAAGCTTCCAAAGCGTTAACTTGACATTAGGTTTGTTTTAACAGTAAAACTTTATCGCGTTTTTGGGTTAAAAAAGTTTTCTTCGAGAAGCAAAACGTTTTTATTTTTCTGCTAAAGAAAAATTGATTTTCCATGAAAACAAGCGCAGGTTTCGAGAAGCATAATTAACGATTTTCCTGCAAAAAAACCATCGCGCCGAAAAACTTTTAAATATGCAGGACTTGCACGCAAGACGTCAGGAATTTCAGCGAGAACGACTAATCCGATTTTGTTTGGAACGTTCACAAAGTAAATACGAGAAGCATGTTATGTGCGACGGAACAAGGAAAGAAATATTCAAACATTCCTCAAAGCAGAAGAAATGGAGAAAAATTGGAAGACATCCAAATGCATTTATTTCGAAACCAAATTGCCATGCATTTTTATTAGACATAAAAGAATTTCCGAACGAATTTTCATCTTTTCATGTTTTCTCGTGTGAGTGACAACATTGTTGATATGATAATTTCACTTCCATCTCGGCTGCGAAGCTAATAATAAATGATTCACCTCGCCTGTAACTAATGTCAACGGCCCATTCGCGAGTCAAAACGTGGGAATAAGCCTTTGCTACGGCATTTCTACAGGTCTTCCGCACCAAGAAACTATTTTAAGCGCAAGAATATCAAGCAATCATAAAGAACACAACTGTAATCCACTTAAATATAGACTTAAAATGCGCCGCATTCAAATTTTCATGCTTTGTTTAATTAATTCTCAGGAATGCCAGACTCTAATTGAAGAGAATCGAAGGCTTCACGCCAGAAATCCGCCAAAAATGTCATCGCTTCCCTACGGCTCGCTGCAATATGAATGCAACAATGGCGTTGAGAACGTCGTGCTGCAGACGAAGATCGAGACTTTGCAATGGCAGCTGAGACAAGTATGAATGAAATAAAACACGAGTGAAGGCAGCTCGTAATGGCTTTTCGTTATCTTCATAGGTTGAAAGCAGCCGGCAAATGTATCGCTGCATAATGGAAGAAGTGGCGAGGTATCTAGAGAAGTGTCATTTAAGCTTCGAACAGCTACAGCAGCGTGAACGCGATAAGGTCTTGGAGCGATCGAAGAGCATAGCCCACATCGCAAAAGCCAAGGCGGCCGATCTGATCGCTGTCACTGATAGCAGCGGTCGAGCGCGCAGTAGCAGCAACCTGCACGCCTTGCCAAACCAGCGGCAACAGAAGTCAACAACACTCGACATTTCGTACAGTGCCTTTAAAGACTTTACTTGGTACGAAGCCAAATGCCATAAATTAACAATTTTAAAATTAATTTCACAATGTTTCCATTTGTAGGCGCCGAACACCAAAGAACAAATCATCGACTATCATGGAAATTAAGCCAGAAAAATTCACGTTCCAAACCGACGAAGCTTACATTGTGCCTTTTGAAATCAAATCCAACACCTCCAACGAGATCGAAATCGACGCTGAAAAGTTGTCCAAAGAAGCCTTTAGACTTTCTCGTACCGTTCAAAATTTTCTCAACACCCACGAGCCGATTTTGTCGCAAGCCAGCCACCCTGCCGAAGCAAACAACTTTCAACGAACAGCCATCGAACAACAGAGACACGATTTTCTGTTTGGTTTTGATCGAGAGTCGCATTTATCTCTTCGCAGCACTGACGAATCGTCGGTGCATTCGTCGTCAAACTCTTCAAACTCCCATAAAGAAGAAGACGATCCAACAATTCTGCCAGCAAACGTTGCAAGCAACAAGAACAGCGTGGCCCCGAAAGTTCTCATAAAATCGAAGAGATTCTCGACGTGCCAGACTGAAGACGAAAGCGGTTTTTCAAGCATGAACTCGTTTCATGAGATAGGCCTGCCGATGCTGCAGTCGACGTTGATTTCCGTCAACACATCAGGAACGTCTTCCGATGAGTCTCACTCCGAATCGATGAAGACGAATAAAAATTCCCTCCAGTTGAAGAATGAAGTCGGCCTACCAAGCCCACCGCCGATCAAGCCAACTATTAGCCATCGAAGATACGACTCGACACCGATTGCGATGTCTCAAAGTTCAAAAATGAAGATCCTTGAAAACGACGAGAAGTCGATGAAAGTTTTGTGGGTGTGAAAATGAGAAACCAAAGCTCTACTTAAGATCTGAATACTTTTTCGGCTAATTGTACAATCAATTGCATTTCTTTTTATGTATGAATCTCTAAAACAACCCTTGAAGAACGTTCTAAGAAAATTTCTTGAAAAATGTTTTAAAAACTACTTTCTTCCCTCGAACTCAACGACCACGTCAGTTTCTTGCAACTCATTTTAAAAACGCGGTTAAAAAAGGAGACAGCACGCCATCGTTTAGAACTCCGAATTTCCCTCGCGCGTACACTTATCGTACACTTCGAGTACACTTTCGTTGTAATTTTAACGGTTTCGTTTTTTTAAACAACTCAATCGATGTGACATCTTGGTCGTTGAGTTTAAGGGAAGAAAGTAATTATGAAAGAAGTTTACAGGACAAACCTGGGGTCTGTGACAGCCCGCACGTACATCTGTGTCTTCAATGTTTCTTAAAGTTGTACATTGAAAAGAAAACTGCACCAACTTTGTCAACTGCTGGCTTTTATATGTTTCAACTCTGTATTCAAACCTTATTGAAGAATAAAGAAAATTAAAATGAAAATTTTCATTACGCGCAATTTCAGTTTATTTAAGTCATAAAAGTTCTTTAGCTTTGCATTTTCTTTGAAGTTCTTTTTCATTTTCATGAAAACTAGTAAAGGTGTCATTGGAAAATGAAAGCTTTCACAACGTGCGCAATATAATGGAGACACTCTGATGAAGGAACATCCCAAAAAGTGTCATTTTATACATCAATTTTCATCATCGTCCCGTCATCCAAGTCTCATCTAATTCTGCAATCATCTCAACCTCAACAATCAAGCTTGTCATCACTGCCGAATAACCCCGAAGTTTTCATCAGAGCTTTTTTCTAGTCTAAAATCAGCTCAGTTCCTGTACTACCACATGTGACTGAAAGTGACTCAAACTACAGTTTATTATTATTATCCAAAACTCTTCTCACAATGTTATAATTTTAAGTTGGAAAGAGCACGGAAATCAACTTGCCGGGTTATGATCTAGTGAAAACCGCAGAAGTGAAATGTCAACGAATACGAGTCGCACAAACGAGCAAATAAGATTCGGAAAATTTTCTTGAAGAAAAAAGTACCAGTTCACTTCGGAAATCGTAGCAGAGCACGAGATTTTTCAGAATTTTTCCTAAAAGAAGAATTAAATTTCTGTGTAAATACCTATATACTACATAGTTTTTACTTATGTGCTTCTTAATTTAAATTTGTTAACTTGCAAAGTTGCCATCGAACAGTTTAAATCACTCAATCAATCAGACTCATGTTCAATTATTAATGTGATTTGTGTCTCCGTTTTTTTTTCGCCTGAAAAGTTTTTCTTCGGTTGTGATAAATAAATTTTCCTCTGACGATTTCTTCAACCCCGTGCTGATGCTATAAATGTTCTTTTAAAAAAATGCAGAATAATTGAAACACCTAAAAAGTTTATATTGTTGATTTTTTGTTTGATACGAAAGACTTAAGAAGTCGAAATCTCTCGTTCACAAAGTGAAACAAAGTGCAACAAAGTGCAATAATACCTTGTTAGTAATTAGAATATCTTATCAAGTAAAATAATCAAAAAACAGTGAAATAGGTGTATCAAAACGATAAGCAATCACCTAAGACGTTAAAAGTTTTTTTTGCTGTTGCAAAGGAGTGAAGAAAATTCATGCAAACAACTATTCTCACCGTGTAGTGCTGTTGATACAATTTTTGAAATCAATTAAGACTATTATACTAAATACATTGTTAACTAGTTGTTAAAGAAACCAAAATTCATCCAAATAAGTTTGAAAGCAAAAACGCTAAAGAAAAAAGAAACCATGAGTGACAGAGCATCATCGCCTAATTTAATTGAGACAGGATTGAACGGATTAAAATCGTTAATTGGAGGTGGACGTGATAACTATCCTTTAATAAGCGGGACAAATGGTAAGAATCGACTTTTTACTATTTATGTTAGTTTAGCAAGACGCCGACAATACAAAGATTATCTAAGATGCGATTTATTCACTTGTCTCTCGCCGTTACAAGTGTTTATTTATGAATGTGAATTACAAAGGTCAAAATCTTTTTTTCTCCCTACGTCTCACTTGTGACGACTGTAAGCGAAGTAACTTCGTGAAGAAGTAAGCGAAACAAGCAAAGCAAGCGTAGCACAAGCGTCAGACTCGAAGCGGAGTGGCTTATTGAAAAAGTACGTCCGATACAAGCGACTGCTAACGAGATTTAAAGTTTAAAAATCTATTTTCCCTGCGATGTCAACCCATAAAGTCAACATTCATCCTTGGCGTGGATTTTTCAACTTGGAAATCCGAAACACCGAGTGCTTTTAAAATTCCTTTAAGTAAAATCGATACTTTCTATATTTTGTTCTTCTTTTACTTCGTCGGTGATCTCTGAATATGTGTGCATTTTTTCGTACCTATATATTTCTTACAACGTGGGCCGAGCATAAATCGGAAAAGAAACAATCGTATCAACGTCATACAGGCTACGAAACGAAGAAAACTTCAATGATAAATATAGCAGCATGTAATTGAAAAATTAGTGTTTTAGAAGCTAAATGAAAATCAAGCTTAATATTTTTTCTCCTGCGCCTTTGGTGGTGTTCGTGAATGCGGTGTACTAGAACATGAAAATTAATCTTTATCGATTTTCGCTCGTCTTTTTTCAAGTTCTAACAAAATAGTTAAAACTTTAAAAATAGAGCTCGGAGTTGTATGGCATTTGAAAATTCTATTTTGATTGGGTTTGTTTTTCATGCAAAAAAATATTGATCACCAAACAAAGAATATGCGAATCGTTTGGCAATTTCTTCTTAAGTTGTCAAAGCTGCTGTGGCGTTATAAATAGAAGGAAAATCTTAAAATTATATGAATAAAAGATCAGCGTCTATAGCGAACAAACGAAAGGTAGAATATACTTTCTCACAAAAGCCGTCACATACACACGAGACGTTCAAGTGAAGAAAAACGTTCGTCAGGACCGTAAATGGGTGATGTCGATTGGACACTAATTGGCTTCAGAATAGTTTCGTGTTGTTTTGATAAATGACAAACCGAGAATGTTGCAAGTTAAAAAGCCGAAAACGTTTCAAATTGTAAAGAAGAAAAAGTTTCAAACTAAAAAGACGAAAACGTTTGAAAGAAAATATTCAAATAAGAAGCCGAAAACATTTCCACGGCGGCATCACATCATTTGCGGCCGACCGCGCCGAGTCATGTGATGATTCTTTCTTTGGAATCTTTTGAGATTAGATAATTTCATCAAACAATTTTCTTTACATACACAAGCCGTGTGAATACGGCGTTTAGCGTTATCAGTTGCTCAAGTGTTTGTACATGATCTTTGGATTCCATGTGTAGAAATGTCTGAAGATTGTGAGCATAAGCAACAAAAAGAAACAGCATTGACGTATAATTTTTCATGATCAGCGAAACTTTTTTCTATTTGACGCAAGCACATCTTAAAACACCTCTGCATTTTGACTGTACACGAGAGCTGTAGTTTTGAAAGGTTTTTGTTTACCAAAAGCTGATATCGACATCAAAACTTTTGAGTTGCGAGGGGGAAACGCGCTGCCAACAATCCTTGCCAGTTCGTAAATCACGCGGCGTCGCATCAAGTCACGTTGTCGTCTACTTTTTACCGTCAGGATCAGATTTATGCCACTCCATGGAAACATTAAAAGAGTTGAACTTTCTTTCTTTTCCTGTTCCAAAATAAGCAAATTTATGTTTTCTCTCCTTCTGCTCCTTCGAAACGTTTTTCGTTCATACTTTTGTGCTGCAGCATCGCAATAGAAACTGTTCACATGTTGAATCCACGTGATGACTCTTCCGACGAACTGAAATATGCGCACACATTTCAATCGAGAATGCGACGTAGATTTTTATGAATAGTGGATGATGAAGTCTTGCGTTGGCTGTCATTCACGAAGTCATTTGATTGTTCCGTGGAAGTTCGTTTTGTTGAACCCCTCAAAACGTTTGTTGTCAGTACTCATGATAGAAAACACGTGACTGCGTACAAAACCGTTTGGGTTTCCAATAAGTATTCGTTTCTTATTTTTAGGACGCTCAGGTTTGGTTTTCCAGTGCGCGCGTGAATCCGCGTGACAAAACTCCACCCTTCAGAGAGATTCAGTCACTTTCTGTTAGAATATCGAAGAGCGAGCGTCGATTTGGATTTCTTCGTTGACTTTATTGCGAAAAGAACCCGCGACGCGATTAAGTGCATTTATCGGTGAAAAACAGTTTAAGGAATTAATTGAAAAGTTTATGCAACCGATCGAGAGTTTTGTGAATCTATTTTTGAAATTCTTCAAGGTTATAGTGATCAGAAGAAATCTTTTTACTGTTTCATTAAGGAAACTCGAGTGAAGTTCTTTGCAAAGCCATACCTAGTTAAAGTTATCGCCTTCCGTCCATTAATTGTTCGAAATTAATTCGGCTGACATTTTCTAGTTTATCACAAACTATGTCATAATGGGTTCGGATAACTGTAACAACTTCTTTAACATCGATTCGACCAACGTCTCGTCAGGGTCAAGCCCGTTCTACCAGACATTAGGCTCACAGGCCAGTTCTAGTCAAGGCTCGATAGTTAAAAGTGTGAACAATGAGTGGATGAACACAGACTCGGCCGCCGAGAGTGAAAATCAGGAAAATGACCACCGTGAACAGCATTTGCGTATATCAAACGAAGCATCGAACTGTCGAAGCCAAAAAAGTTTTAACCTCCCGTCGCCTCATCAACACCTACAAATGTCCACTCCGCAGTGGAGTTTTCCGGGCTCGCTCGGGAACTCGTACCAGCGGTTTTGTGGTGACAGTCACTATGGATTTGTAATCTCGCCAAACGTCGTGCAACAATCTCCTTCGCTCCACTCCATAGGCAGTGAAATTCCACCCCAGCCTCACGCTCATATCAGTCACCAAATGCAAACTAATCAACATTTAAAGAAAATTTATTACCAAGGTTTGAGTTTTTCCATGCACAATCGCTGTCTTAGCCGTCACGATTCAATTTTCCTTTTACTTCAGCTAGAACTTAAGTGTTTTGATGTTCCTTATGATTTATCTAGCTGTTTGCTTAAGGAATAAAAATTCATTATACAAAAAGGTTCACGGAAGAAAACTCAATTATCTTTATTAACTCGCATGGATTGAAAGTAAATGTATGCGCTCGAGGAACCAGACATGCAAATCTCTCGAGACCGCTTTATTGGAACAATATAAAAACCGAGCCCGTTCTGATTTATTTCTTTTTTTTCACCCAACGACGGGTTTTTGGGAACCAATGCGCCAAACTTCACTTCGGGCTTCCAAATTATTGCTCAGATGTGTAAGTGATCAAGACGAAAACGAAAAGAAAGACGTAAAACTTTCGTTTTCATTTTCATTCAAAAGTGAAATTTAATAAAAAACTGGTTTTTTACTTCTTCTTCTTCTGCCTGGATATTTGGTGAATTTTGTGTGTTGTCTGGATCAAGATTTATGGGTGAAAAATCTCTTTATTTTCTTATGAACATGCTTGATCACTTTTCAACGCCTTGTGCATGGATTATTGAAGAGATTATTACAAAAGTTAATAAGAAACTACCGAAAAATCACCACAAAGGTTGCAATTCAACACGAAAAATTTCTTTGAATTTCAAAACAACACAAATCAAAGAACAAAACCAAAGCTTGTCTTATGAAACTGCGTTGCTTAATCGCATGAAATTCCAATTTTTCCGCTTCTCAACGAAGAAAAAACGGAAGAAATTCGAACAAGGAAATGATCGCACGGCATAAAACACAATTTTTGCAAATAAGTTTTCTTCTCTTAAATTGTATCATGCTCATTCAATTCAAATAACGCTGGTTGACAACGTTTCACAGTGTCTAGCTTGAAAGCTCTCTCGTGAGCTGAGGCAAAGCTCTCTGCACACAGCCAAAGCTGTAGGTGCGAGAAACATTCGAGCTGGTTGAGTGTAAAGAGAGGATTTTCGTGACTTTATTTATATTTTCCACGCCGCTGTTGAACGAAAATGTTAAACACACTCAAAAACTGAAGAAGGAAAAGAAATTTTGAATCATTTGCAAGCCGTTTCTTCTGAAGAAATGGTGGGAAAAAGAGTTTTAAACTTTTTCTCTTCCGCGCTTTGGGTTTTGCTTTTGCATTTGAGTTTTGATTCCGGTTGAGTGTAAACGCTGACTTCATTATCGGAAGAATTCGCGTTCGAGTTAGATGTGATTATTGCAGTTGTGCCAAAGTGTTTCTGCTCAAATATCTGAAACCGAGAGCTTTAAGCTTCGAAAAATATTATTTGCGAAACAAAAGCGATTCGTGAGGTGACAAGTGACAATCCAATCAGTTGAAAATGAACATTTCTGGGAAATTATAATTCAACAGAAAAAAACTAATAAGATTTGAGATTACATGTAATTACCAACTAGAAGTCAGAAGTGAATGTGAATGTGAACAGAACTATTGTTTATTTTTTCATTCGTGTGCAAAGAGTATTAGAATCTACACGTTCATCTGTTTGAAATGTATTCATACTGAAACGCATGGAATAACACGTACAAGGTCAAATTTTATTACTTTAGATTATTTTTTGCTCAATTTTGCACGAGAAGAAATAAGCAATAGTTTTTCACAAGTCGTAAGAACGGAACGAGAATCTCAGCCAAGGGCGTTCTTGTGATATGCCAAAAAATCGATCCTAAATGCTTGACGTTTGCAGATGACAGTGCTTTGTAGTGTAGAAGAAGGGAAAATGCCCGAAAAAAATTGAAAGAAGTCTAAATGAAAACAAAAAGGAAAAAAGTTAAGACAAAAGATTCCCTAAAGATGTGTTTTGGAGTGAAAAGCGACCTGAGTGGCTGAACTGAGCGTGCCCAGATATTTTTGGAACTAAAACAGTGAAAACTCTACATTAAAAAGCGGCGAGATCATCAGATCATATTATGGAATACCAACAATTGCCACCAGTATCGATGATTATTGGCTCACCAAATACTGGCTCACCTCACGTCCATCCTATGAATGGCAACAACAATGGAAACAACCACATCAGCAGTAATCAGCTGCTGACGATGCAGCCGCCCTTGCTACCTTTACAAGTTGCCCACAATTTGCATCAACTTACAACCCACAACAGTCAAGTAGGCAATGTGCATCATGGAAGTAATAACCAGAATCAAAGTTCGCAGTCGCTTCCGCCAACGGCGCAACTCATACAAGCGATCCACAATAACACTCAGCAGCAGCAGCAGCAGAACAATGTTCAGAATATGAGCAGTAACACGAATGGTACAACAAACAATAACCCCACTAATAACTCAAACAACGATGACAGTAATCGCTGGACGCAATATCAAGTACAGCAGCTTTGGAGACATCATGCTTATCTAAACGGTAAAGTTCGCGTGGCGCGAGAATGTCTAACTTCTTCGCGGGCGAACGCCAATCCGAGCAGAAAACTACTTAAAAAAACTTCCGCAAAGAAATTTTCATGCCGTACCAAGAAAAATATATAAAAGATGAAGTGAGAGAGAGAGATAATCAAACTGGTTTGTTAAGTGGGGAAAGCTAACTTTCAGTTTCAATGCTATTACGAAACAGCCTTTTGTTTCAGCATATTTAAAGAAAACCAAAAAACCCATGATGATGAATAATTTGGCAGAAGATTCCAAAGTTAGCACACGCAGCTATCAAAGTTAGTTTTTTGATCGGGAGAAAGCGAAGGCTTGAGTTTGAGACTAGTTGGACTGCTATTTTTCGGGGTTTTAACCGCGAGAAGATGTTGAAATGACTTAATTGCCACTATTATTCTTATTACGGTCATTTATCGTCTGCTTCCTATGATGCATTGATAAACAGTGTTACTCAATATGATATTCACACATTTTATGATGAAATTCGAACACATCGAAAGAAAACTTTCTCTTTGAACAAGACAAAAAATCAACGAAGAAACAAAACAATTCCAATCGGTTGTGATCAACGAAATGCTGCCTACCAAAAATAATGAGAGGGAAAAAACCTTGAAAGCTGTTTTACTTGTTTTCTTTCCAAATTTGAAAAGGATATTCGAATGGTCAATATTTTGCTAGCGGAGGTTGGAGAAATGAATCAGTTTTTGCGGTTATTTGACAACCTTGCGAAAAAGTGTGAAAGCCTTGAAGCTAAATTTCCCTAAACACTCAAGATTTTCACTTCTCGTGAAGTTTGCTGCGATGAATCGCCGGAGATTTCAACGCCAAACGAGTGAAAAACACTAACCGAGAAAATCTGGTCTAGATTGCATAACTTGATTCGGGAAATTCCATTGAAAATTACCTATTACCAATCTTGTGTTTCCACTTCACAAACGCCATACTTTGAAGCCAGCTTCTCAGCTACTTTAATATGCGCAAAACTCTCGCTTTCTTCGGCCTTACAACAGTCACGGCTGCCAGTGTATTTGTGTTAACTTTTTCTCTTTCTTCTTCTTCGTCTTTGATTTTACTTTCATTTGGGAAATGATGTTATAACATTTTCTTTTACTTCCTATATATTTTCACAAGTCAGACGATTGTGTTGAGCCAGTGTTGGTTGGGCGGAAGATGTATGTTCAATTGAGCATAAATTTTAACGATGAAGAAACGTATTTCGTTGAAAAAACTTTTTTCCGGAAGCCCCGACTGGGAGAAACTTTTGTAAAACACGAATTTTTGTTTGAATTTCGCAAATTGTTAAAAGTTCATTAGGAACTGATGAAATATATGAAAGCACCCTTGAATGTGTCAATTACATGAAGAAACTGCTTTACATTTGTTTTTAAAAGCTGCTTCAACTTTGTTCTCAAAGCTACAATTGTAACTTTATTTTTAAAATTGCTTTATTTTAAATTAAAACAAAATGTTTAAAGAAATGTGAACCAATATAAACGAAAAACTTACGAGAGTTTGATCAAAAAAGGCTTGAAGTAGGAAATGAATGTCGGTGAATGTTCAAAACTCCAACCATAACGGCTTCTTGCGAAGAAATTTCACTTTCTGTTTTTGATCGCAGCCATTTACTCCGCACGGCGAATGTATTCGATTATTTACAGAGATTTTCTTATGTATTGTCGCGTTGTCGGCGTAGTTTTTGTAGACGTTTATATTTTCTGATAATTGTTTTACTTGTCGATTCCTTATAATTTATCATGCAAATCTTTAATTAATCGTAGTCTTTTTATTTTCAGGAAAAACAAATAATAATAACAAAGACATCTGTGGCGATGACAAACATAAAGAAGACGGAGATCCGTGGAATGTCGAAGCACAAGCCGCATTCCTAGGGCCCAATTTGTGGGACAAAACTCTACCATATGATACAGATCTCAAAGTACATCAAGTGAGTGTTTCGTGTGGTCACAAACAGCGATCAGCTTCTGATAAGTTATTCACTGTGATTCTCCGTTGTCTCAAACTCCCAAAATTTATAACCGCACTTAACAAAGATATTAAAAGTTTTCTGCATTAACTACTTCGCTAATTGATTTAACTTAACGTTGCACTTTCCCTTTTTAATAAAGTACTTTTAATAATCGCAATTTTTTATTCCTACCAGTATGCAGATTTGGATGAGTTTCTGTCAGAGAATGGAATTCCTGTCGATGGATTACCGAGCAGCCATTTAGGTCACTCTGCAAGCATGGGCAGTGGCACCACAAATCGAAATGACAGTCTAGGAGGGCACGGGATGTCGCTAGGCTTGGGCACCGTCACGAAACGTGAACGATCGCCATCTCCATCAGACTGCATGAGTCCCGACACAATTAACAACCCTCCATCTCCAGCAGATTCGAGTAAGTAATCGCTTTCATTGAACATGCTGGAAATTTTGTTTACTCACTTGAAAAAAAGTTTTTACCAAAAAACAAAAACGTTTTTTATGATTTGAGAAAAAATCTCTAAATAGTTTAATTGTTAGTTTTTGACGTTACAGCATTTTCGATGTCCTCTTCACGTGATTTTGATCCTCGAACTCGTGCATTTTCCGATGAAGAGTTGAAACCGCAACCAATGATTAAAAAATCTCGCAAACAATTTGTTCCAGATGAAATGAAGGATGACAAATACTGGGCACGTAGGCGAAAGAACAACATGGCGGCGAAGAGATCGAGAGATGCTCGCCGCATGAAAGAAAATCAAATTGCTCTAAGGGCTGGGTTCTTAGAAAAAGAAGTAATGTCACTGGGTGCTGTGCATGAATGGCTCGAAACCGCCATTGATCGACAGCATTTTGAAATTAACTTTCAAAATCGATTCTAATCTGTCTCATTTTCGATTCTAGAACATGAATTTGCACCGAGAGGTAGAGCAGCTTAAACAGGAAAACATGGAACTTCGTGCACGTCTATCAAAATATCAAGAAGTGTAATTTTAATAAGGAGAAAATGTAAACAGATAGACATAAATTAAGAAGCAACCCATCATAAAACATACTAATTGTTCTTGTCAAAGACTTAAAATAATTGTTTTTGTTTTAAAAGAAACTCTAAAAGCGACAAAGGTTATAAAAACTGATAGAAACTGTTCACAAGACACCACATGCTGCATAAAACCACCATTATTTTACATATTGAGTTGTTGTCTTCTTCTTTACGATGTATCAAAACTATTTTTAGTAGAAACTTTTCTTTTAAACACAATAATTGAGGAAAACCCAAAAAAGAAGGAAAAACACAAATGATATCAAGTCTATTTTGCAATAGATGCTAATACGAAATCTGACATGTAGATAAAAAATACAGTAGTGAGTCTTAAAAATATGCCGTACTTTTACAAAACAATGATGTCTGTTAAGATGATGATGTACACTTTTTTACACTACTTATGTTCAGACTAACATTGATTGGGGCTTGAATTGTTTCATGTTTGTGCTAAGTTGATGATCGAACAAATTACTACAATCTTCCAAGTTTTTTCACGAATAGAAAGAAAACGCAAATTGATTTTATTTCAAAAAGAACTTTGAGTTCGGAATGCAGTGGAATCCAGAAATGTGGTTTGCAAAACGCAGAAACATGAGACAGACTCGTTAAAAAGTGCATCAGAAGAGATCAAAATTCATTTAAATATGTTTTTATCAGCTCATTGGTTAAAACACTGCCACACGACGTAACATGGAAATATTCAGCAAACACTAATTGAATTAATTTTTTGATAACACAACGTCAAACAACTAATGTTCAGCTGAGTCTCAAAGTATCGTGGAGGTGTGCAAATATATTCGTTAGAACTCTGTAGATTTTTTCACTAGCTGTTCTTTTTAATATATTTTTAGAGACAAGGAAAATTTGGCACATTAATTGCTTCTAAAGGTTTTAGAGAAAAATAGTTGAATTAACGCGTTAATCGTACCTTTTGTAAATTGGGATTGTGGGAGAGCTGCATAGATTCTTCGTTTTGTTAAATGGCTAGTTCATCAACCTTGTTACTTTCGGTTTTGTTGAAGCGGAATTTTTTCGGGTGTAGCAGAACTAATCGTTTGCTTTTGATTAATCAACAATTGGAGTTATAAATTTCGCAACCGATGAGGTGTACCAAAGAGGAAATTTATCAAGAAAAGAAAAATCGAAAAATTTAGAAAAGGAAAACTGAAGGAAAGTTGGAGAATATTTTTTCACCGCCCAGGTTCGATTTGGTGCGAGACACTAGGATGCGCCTGAGGCTTCTTTTTTTCCTGTAGAGTCTGATTAAAACTTGATACGTTACTCAACAACTATAAACAAAACGGATTAAATATAAAGTTTAAGAAACGTAGTGATATGTAGTTTGATTGATTTAAAAAATACATGCAATTACGTATTTTAGATGAACATTTTTGAAAATATAGAGAAGAACAACGTTACTGCTAGTTGCTAATATAGAAGAATGAAAATGATTTGCAAACGTTTCTACAATAAAAACTGTGTTGACATCATTCATCGTCAGAAGGAATAAAACTGAATTAACGAAAGGTGTTTATGGATAAAGCTAAATTTTGTTAAATTAATAATTCAGAATTGTGAATCGTAGTTTCTGTTGCAAAGTGAGTTATTCTTTGGAGTTTTCGTTAGTCTTCAAGAACTTCTCAAGTCTTGAGAGATTTTTTTAATCTTAGAAGTCTTCTCTGACTTCAGAACCTACTCCAGCGACTGATTCACTTTGCCACAGTTCGTCACGCTATGACGAAACTTTTTTGAGCTCTAAATTAATTTTTTTTAAAGAAAACTTCGTTTTTGAGTTAAGAAGAAAAAAAATTCAAATATAATACTAGTTCAAAGGTAGAAGAAAAATTTAAATCATTGAACCTTTTGGAATTGGCTGAAAGTCTGTAGTCTTAGTAGTTAAACAACGTCTTCTTTTGAATTCTGTTTTTTCTTATTTTTAATGTTCGTTGTTTTTCATTTATTTTGTTATGTTAGAATCAATAAACATGTTTGCAAAGCATTTATTTTGTGTTATGGTTTCTTTTTTCACACTCGAAGTTACCGTCCAAAAGTTTACTGGTCTGAGACTCGCTGTTGCAATTTGGCCCACGAAATTTCCTCCCATTATTTTCGTTATCATTTTCAGAATGTCTGATTCCTTCTCAAATCAGTTCAATTATTTAAATTGAAATGCCTTCGCAAGTAAAATCTAAAAAATCAAATCTCCGGTCGACATACAAATACAAGCGATCGACCCGAAAGTCAGGCTTAAAATTAAAAAAAGTGCCTCAGCTTGAATAATATTTGTTTTTGTGATTGTTTAAATTAATGGTTTGATTGAGGATTCGGACAAAGAAAAGACCTTCACAAAAGAAAAGCCAGAATTAAAAATATTACAGCTTGAGGAAATTAAACGACATGTATTGTCCTGTATTGTCAAACGTTCGTCGACTGCAGTTCGAGTCAGGATATGATAAATATTGCATACATGTATTTTTTGATCGAAGTAACAATAAAAATATATTCGTTAAACTAGATGGTGATTGTCTTCTGACTGTTGATGTCTTGTGATTTTTCAAAGATTTTCAAAGAATTTTATAATTTTCAACGGTTTTTAGTTTGAAAATTGGTACTAGCTCGAAGTCCAAGGAAACTTCATTGCTTGTTTAAAATCGAGTTTTCTTCTTTACTAACTAATGAAAATTAATTATTCTCATTCGCAAACCCATAGAAACCTCTCAGCTATTTTATTTCCACCCAAAACCCACTAAATTACAACATTCCAACACCAAACATCACTTCCCAGAACAAGCCATGTGGGAAGATCACTCATAACAGTCACAAAGCTTTTGTACTAGTTTCCCTCATGTGAAATCTATTTTTACATGCTTTGCTTATTCGCCCACTTCGTCATTCACTTCTCTTAAAATAAATACCCACGATGAGTCATATTTTTTCCTCAATCTGAAGTTGAACGAAGAAAGAAGTGGTTCGTCTTGTTAAAATCGCTATTTTAATAATTATTTTTGCAATTGGTGCTTACCAGAACATTTAAAATACCAATAAGACTAGTGATATAATAAACAAACACACAAAAGTGCTTTAGAAATTGAAATTTGTTAGAACAAATCTTCAAGGACATTTGATATGAGGAACTTCAACAATAAAGATAGCGACAGAGACCCAAAGTCAGGCGACAACATGATGAAACGTCCATTAACCCTCGACTTGAACAAAAAGATCGTAAACAACAGCAACGGGCCGCCAATTTTGTCAACACCTGATGTGAACCTTTGTAAACTCGGGTCACCCGAGCTGGAGAGCTACATTTTAAACACTGACACGCTGCAAACATCAACACCATCAGGAATATTCCCGACAACAGCCAAGGTAAACATGAATGAAATATCTTTGTTGATTTTCTCTAACAATGAACCTCGATTGCAGATTACAACAGAGCAAGAAGATTACGCTAAAGGCTTCGAGGACGCCTTGAAAACACTGCACAACAACGAATCTAAACAACAACTCCCTTCAAACATCACCTCCAACACGATGAGTGGTGGCGGAATTACTTACGCCGATGCCGAGAACACAAACTTGCTGATGCAAATCAAAGAAGAGCCGCAGCTGCAAGGCTTCCAGCCATCGAGCCCACAGATGAGCCCGATTGATATGGAGAGTCAGGAGAAAATCAAGCTCGAACGCAAACGACAGAGAAATAGAGTCGCAGCCTCAAAGTGCAGAAAACGAAAGCTTGGTAAGAATTCGAGATTTGAGCTTCGGAACTTTCCCTTCTTAAAAGTTTTATTTTCCTACAGAACGCATTTCAAAGCTCGAAGATCGCGTGAAAATCCTGAAAGTTGAGAACCACGAGCTGGGCTCAGTGCTGCTCAATCTTAAACAACATGTCCATGATTTGAAGAAACAAGTCATCAATCATCACAACAGTGGATGCCAGATTACCATAAAGAATTGAGAATCAACAACTACTTTAAAAGAAATATTTTACACGAGTCGCAATAAATTATATTTTTAAAAAGAATTTGCTTGCATAAAATATAGGGTTTCTTTTATCGCAAACGGATACGAGCATGAGTCACTGGATTTCTCCGAAAATTGTTTATGTTTTACATCTCCGCATGACGTCATCCCATGGGCGAAGAAAAAGCAAAACTCGTTTAGCGCGTTTTCGATTTATTCTTTATTTTCTGGACGGTTTGCAATTTTAAATCGTTTAGCAATTTAATTTGTTTTCATGTTTAAACTATTAAAATTGGATAATTTAGTCTTCGGGATTCCCCAAAATTATTTTCCTAAGAAAAAGGTTTCAACAAGGACATTGTAAAGGTCAAAAGGTATATTCAAAACTTATTTGAGAAAAAAATAAGAAATTTAACAATTAAATCAGGACATCAAAGCAGTTGGTCGTTGCCAGTTGTTGTCTGGATGAATAAGGGTTGCCTCTGCCACCGCTGTATCGGTTCTGTCCGGGATAGTAGCTGCCAAACCTGTTGCCCGAGCCATACCTGCGTTGATTCCCACCTAGCAAACCGTTCAGAAAACCGTATCCGGAGCCTTGTGGATTGTATCCAGACCCTTGAGAGCTGCTGCCTGAACCAAGAAACCAAGGATTGCTTGAGAATGAGTTGTACCTGTTGCCACCATAACCGTTGAATCTTCCTCCACCACCTCTCTGTCGATTACTTCCCCGCCCAAAGTCGAAAAAGCTATTCAAACCAAGTCCAAAGACCGGCGGATACTGAAAAGCACCAGTTCCCAGAGCGTTGTTGTTTAGAAGATTACAGATTGCACAAGTGGAGGCTGTTGAAGTTCCTCCGTAGTAATCAAAGTTTGATGTCGTCGTGTCCGGATATTGCGGATATGATGATGATTGTTATTGCGGATACTGCGACGAGTAATCGTAGTTCGGTATATCTGAAGAAAATTCCAGCAAACTCGATAGAAAAATAGTCAAAAGGGTTTACCTTGACACTTTACGGCTGCTGAAAAATAGCAGATAAGTAAAACTGTTATCCACACCCCAGTCATTGCGTTATCGTTATGAATCGTTTGGAAAATAGTTCAACATTAATATAGCTTGATATTAAATCGACATTGAAATTGGAAACGTTTTATTTCTGTAATTCGATTTTGATGACTTCTGATCGCTGTTTAAAATTTTTGTTTTTTGTTTTAAAGATTCAATGACACAAAAAACTGAATCTTTTGGGAAACTGTTTTTAAATAAGTGAATGAAAATGAATCAAGTGAAGTCAAAAACCCCAAATTAAAATTGAATTTAGCATTTCAAATTTATTCATTATACTTTTTCGTTCGATAGAATGTTCTTAGAAATGGTTTGTAATTTTTTTGCTGTTGCTTTGAGCTCGGAATTTATTTGCTCCGTTTTGCTGGGCTTGTTGCTTTTGAATCTTCTTTTTCAAGTTTTTCAAGCGACGGTTTGCAATTTTCTTGACCTTTTCCTGTTGCTTCTTAATATCCTGCGCGTTCTTAGACGCAAATTTCTGCCC
>JPYR01000009.1:123565-152027 GCA_000775305.1 Belgica antarctica
AGACACTAAGATGAAGACGAACCAGAAATTCTCATAACGACCAAAGAAAACATTTCAATCTGCACAAAACGTTTCAAGAAGATCAAGAGTTTATACAAGCGCTGGAAACTTTCATACCTGCAGCAAGAAGTTACGAAGATGTTTTCAATGAATGTACATGGATTTGTAATTGCGATTAAGAACAACAAGTTTTGATAGCATCAAAAGTTGAAATAGCATCAAAAGCGATAATAATGGTTGCAAAAACTTGATTGCAAATCACATACATCGTAATGTGTATTATTTTCATTATCATTTCGATGTCATCTAAGTGTTGAATTGTTTTCAGCAGTATATAAACTGTCACCAAATTCATTTGTCTAACAAGTTGTGAACATGAAAGCTTTAACATTGGCATTAATTTTTGTTGTGATTGTAAGAAAATAATTTTATTGCACTCCACGATCTACAGTTTTAATCTTACAGGCAGTCGTTGCTGCTCAGGATGAGAACAATGACGACAACGGCGACGAGCAGGGGAACGACGATCAGGGAAATGGCAGTGGCCAGCCTCCAAAACGATGCGGTGCAAGAGGTCTGGATGGAAGACCTGGAAAACATGGAAGTCCAGGTCGAAGACGCGTAGGTCCAGGTGCTGGTAACAGGCGAAGCTCACCTTCATCAGACACAGGCTCTCAAGATGGCACTGAAATGTCTGGCATGTAAAGTCTTTATGCGAACAACAAAAAATTCGCAACATTCCAACAGTCACTTTATTGGCAAAATTGATTTTCTAGTTAATTGAACAGATAGTTATAAAACTTCAGAAAATATCTTGAAGCAGGAAGCGATTTAGGTTTGTTGAGGTACTTTCTTGAAGTGTTTAGCATCAATCAGATTTTCCTTCGTATTTGCAAATCGTGTCAAATAAATTTCCGCCTAATCTAGCGGCTAGGAACTTGTTCTGCAATAAAACAGTTGATGAAAATGGGAATTTTATATTTGATCACGTGAGCTACCTTTATGACTGCAAGTTTCAATGATTCGCACTTGAATTTCGAGTTCAGGTTGGTATGAAGGCTTCGACCCATTCCTGTGGAAATTAAACTTGATGAAATGATGAAATGATTAAAATTAAGAATCGCACTGCCTACCTTCAATGACGATCAAGTCAACTTTGTGCTCGATCATCGTCTCTATAAGATGCCTAAAAGAAAATAATTATAAAATTAGTCTTAAAACGTTGAAAGCTTTCTTACTGATCGATTTTCAAGAAGTTCAAACAGCAGCCGTTCTGACCAGAGGATTTGAGGATAAGTTTCTTGCTATGAAGCGACGCGTCTATGATCGAGCAAGTCCCAGCAATTTCGTTGACAACATCAACCAGCTCGTCAAACGTTACATCATTTAAACTTGGACCAGAGTTTGCACATAAAATGACTTTGGTTTGGCGTCTCAGAAACTCTCGACAAAACGGGACGACTCCCAGGACAAAGTCAACTCCGGAGTTGTCGCAAAAGAAGGCAACACATTTGTGAGGTGGCGCCTGAGGGAAGAAAATCGAATAAAAAGGTTTTTGAAGAATTTTCAATAAATATTTTACAGTTTCCAGTCTTTCCATAAACGAATCAAACGAATCGATCAGCCAAGGTCTGCCCGGAATCTTCTCCAAGGCATCGTCGAGTCCAAAGTTCTCGTTTTTCTTCAAAATATCTTGCACGGCTGTCGCTCCCGAGTCAAAAATATTCCCAGCCAGCACTCCGCGGACAAGTTCGCTCCACCGCTTGTTGGAGTCTTCAATTTTGTCTATCTCCTGCAGCCTTTGCCGTATCATCGTGATCGCTCGGGAGTTCTCATAGCGTTTCTGCTGTTTCCAGACGTCGTGAAAGCCGTGCTTTTTGAGAAGTTGTTCGTTAAGCTCTAGCAGAGTGCGAACGCTTAGAAAGTCGTCGTTACTAAAATCAATTAAAAATTATTGATAAAAATTGTTCGTCGGGTGAGTTGTCTAAAAATTTACTTGTTAATAAGAATCTCAACATGTTCCTGGTATTCCTTGCGGTAACTCGATACTCGGTTTGCGACTGGTTCCTGTTGCAGGTCACCTGACAGCGACGCTTGATCTGCAAATTTTTGAATCAGCAACGGCAGCTGCTTGGCCCAGAAGTTCTTCGACTGTTCATCTAGAAAAGCAATTATCAGTTAATAGGGGATCATCTAAGTGCAAACAATGTCGCCGAATGATAAGATACAGAAACTAGTTTTTCGGCGACATTCTCCAAATTCAAGTATTGCGTTTACCTTTGTTCAAATTTGCCTCAAAAGTCTCTTTGTAAGAAATCTCATCTATAAAATGGCTCAACAACATTTTCCTTGCGTTAATCTTGAATTATTTTGTACTCCGAAATATTTTCTTGTTGTTATTTTCACACAAAGTGGCCATAGCGACAGAAATCGTGCTACGATCGATGTTGTTGGTTTCATGGATAAGAAGTTTGAAAAGATAAAAACTTAGAATGAGAATTATTTGCAAAGAGCTGAAGGGCGATGAAGTCGTGCTTAATGTGGAGGAGGAAACGAAGATTGCAGACGTGAAGAAGGAAGTCGAAGCAAAGCTCGGCGTTCCAGGTAAGCGTTGTCACGATTTATTCAAACGAAGTCAATAAAAAATTGTTTTTAGTTTGCCAGCAAAAGCTTTTGTACCTTGGAAAGATCCTGCAAGACACCGTCGCCATCAAAGACTACAAAATCACCGACAATGCTAAGCTCATGCTCACTCGAGTGCCGAAACCGGACCTAAAGAAAGTTCTTTTCACGCATTTTGCTCGATACTACGACGCCGAGACTGCCACACAGTTCACGAATCTGTTCCTCGAAAACATGAAGCAAAAGCTAAAGAGTTACTCGGTCGACGACTTGGAACGACTCGCGGAAGTGTTCATCAAAGACTCTGGAAGCTAGGAAAATTCAAAGACACTTCTTACTTAGTGATTCAAAGGCGTTGTTTAATGGTTTAGTTTTTTTTTGACACGACTTGTGTTGCAAAAATTACATTTGACTTGGAATTATACATCAATTTCACTTCTGAACTAATTACTTAGGATTGAAAACATGAAGCCTAATAAATATCAAATAATTAAGGGAAATGCTATTAAGGATTTTATTATCTCTTTTTCCAGAATGACTTAAAGTATTACTAATGATTTGTTTTTATAACTAACTCAAAAGAGACTTAAAAATTGATAATTATGTGTTTTTTGTTTCGCATTGCGTAGAAAAGAAATTAAGAGCGTTTGGCTGTGAAATTAACTTAGCTCGACTGAGTACCGTTGATGAGTTCATCACAAATCTTAACGAGCTCCGAGTTCTCCTTCGTCTTCTGTATCAGCTGTTCGTTGACCGATGCTCGCGAAATTTCCTCCTTTTTCAGCAAGGCCTTCAATTTAGTCACCTCTGCTTGGTGATTACGGCTGAGATCGGCTAAAGTGCTGTTTGCGCTACAAATTTTTTAAAATTCTGATAAGACTGTTGAGAGTGTTGGAATTTTATCAAACTTACATTTCAAGCTGTGACATTGCGTGTGATTTCATCTTCTCGTAGCGAGCTTCCTGCATCTTCAGGTTATCATTCAAACACTTCTTATCGTTGATGATGTGTTCTTCGCGATCCTTAAGCTCTGTTGCAATCTGTTTGGTTCTCTCGTATTTACTAAAATGAAAATCAGGCTTGTAATTGTTCTAGTAAAAAGCTGATCAATAAGCATGTGACAAAAAAACCATGCTTAGTAACCAGCAATTAACGAGCTAATAATGCCCAGTAACATGCATATCATGCCCATTAACAAGTCAGAACAGAAACTCACGCGTGCAAGTCAGAGAAAGTAGTCTCGAGGGACGACAGATGATGGGAATTCTGCTCGCTGTCATACTTCAAATCGTTATACTTTTTCTCATAAGATTGCACCAGCTGTTCCTTCTCTGCGATTAGTTCAGATATGGCCTTTTCGTACGCCTCCACGACTCCGCTGAAAAGAGCGATCAACAAATTAAGAACATCGAACATACAAGGGCAATCGGTTAATAACTCACTTCATCTTGGAGATCTGCTTGTCTTTCTCGGAGATTCGCTTAAGAAAACTTTCTTCGCGAATTTCGGCTTCCTTCTTGATCTTGTTTTCCAATTCTGCCATCTTCAGGCCGTACTCTTCGTAGTTGTGTGAACTGCTCAATAACCGAAGTCAGAAAACAATGGAAATCGAATGTGTCACTTCACTTCACTCACCTCAATTTAGTTTCTTCGATTTCAATGTGATTTGGCTCTGAGGTTTTGTGTTCTACGCTGATATCCTTCATTATTTCTACACTCATGCTCTCATCGTCAGCCGGAGGGAATTGGCGTGATGATTGATCGTGAAGCGATGCGTTCGGACTGATGGAATTATTTGCTGACGATTCGGCCGACCGCGAAATCTCTTGCTTTGGTAGCTTTAATTCCAAATCGGCGACAAAGTCGTCTTCTTCTGTGGTTGCGGTCAATCGCTTGTCGATCGCACCAGGTGCAGTGGAATTTTGATGCTGCGCTAGCAATGGGTCGAATCTGAGAAGAAGCGAGTCGCGCTGGAAAAGCGAATTGCGGATTGCCTTGGATGATCCAAACTTCTGGAGATAATCGAAGTCCGACTCGGCAAAGTTGTCTAAAATTGAATAATATCCAAATGAGTCACCAATGAACACATGAATCTTAATCATGCTTAATTAAACGTCACAGAAATTAAAATGGAACTATTTTATGATAAAATTGAAAGGAAACTCGCAAAAAACAATGCTAAACCATAGAAAACATGGATATAAACGAGAAAATCACCGTAAACAACTTCAAGACATAAACTTTGCACTCCACATTTGTAAATTTCTCACAAAAGATTATTTCCGAAGGGAAAAATTTCTTCTCTCACGAAAATTATTTAAGAAAGTGACGTATAAATATTTTTTTCTTCTCAGTCAGTGACAACACTACCCACACGAGCACACTGCGAGAGTTTACGCAAAGTGTTAATGTGTTAGTAAATGCACTTCTCACACAACACCGTTCAGTTCGGATCTTACATGAGCTGCCGCAGTTGAATTCTTCCTTAACAAAGGTGTCGACTGAGTTGGCATTAAATACTGGAGCGGCTGGTTTCTTAAACATCACATCGAACTGACTCTCCATCTTGTCGAAGAACACGTTCTCGGGGGTTTTCTTGGCCGGCGAGAACGGATTATGTTTGCCTTCCTGTTGCTGGTTGTCATCATCGAAGGTTGTCTCCATTCTGTCGGTTGATTCATGATTTGCAGTCTTCGAACGAGAAAATTCATCGATGTTGTAGAAATACTCGTCGGCCTCAGTTTCCGGTGTAGTTTCTACAGCTGCTTCAACTTCTTGTGTTTGGACTTGTTCAACTTTTTGCTCTGTTGGAGCGATCTCCGTTGTTCTGTTTTCTTCGAACGTGGCATCCGCTGGTTTCATGGCATCGAAAGTGACATCCGTTGTCTTGTTGCTATCGAAAGTTATCTCAGTTGTTCTATTGGCTTCAAATGCGATCTCTTTAGGTAAGTTCCCAACGAAAGTGGCATCAGCTGTCTTAACGGCCTCGAAAGTGGCATCAGCTGTCTTAACGGCCTCGAAAGTGGCTTCAGCTGTCTTAACGGCCTCGAAAGTGGCATCAGCCGACTTAACGGCATCGAAAGTCACATCCGGTGATTTCAAAGCGCCCTCAGAAACTTTAGGCGTGAGCTCTTCTTCAACTAATTCTTGGTCAAACTTCGGGGTAGTAACGTTGTCTCCAATAATTTCTTGTTTTTGTGGGGTTCCTGGTGCAAAGTTGTTCTCAATGAACTCTGTCTCATGTTGTGTGGCGTCTTCAGCAGACTTGCTGCCTGGAGAACAACTGCCAAAGTTGTCTGAGCCACTTTCTGTGGAGACACGAGGTTCAACCTGGTCGAACGTTGCGTTCACCTCAGTTTCAGTTTGATTCAAATTTTCAGTTTTATCCAAGATTTTTGTTCCAGCATCGAAAGTTGAGTTGATTTCTTTTGGTTGCATGTCGTTTGAGATGGTGTCGTTGGCATAAGTTTTCATCAGAACGTCTGAAGAGTTTAAAGAGTGGCGGTTGCTCAAGTCGTTGAATGACTGACACTCAACAAACTGTTCTTCGTCGTCAGAAAACGTGGCGTTACTGTGTACTTCGGCAACATTCTCTGAAGAAATTATAATTATAAATTATAAGATAATTAAATCATAAAAAGTGAAATTATAAGATAATAGAATCATATTTAAATCATGGAATCATAAAAAAAATATAAAAAGTGCATCGACGTAACTCACCAGAACTGTCGAGGTCGATTTTGTTGAAACCGTCGGTGAGAAAACCTAGACTGACATCGGGCTTGTTCGCTGCCAAGAGATCTCGATGGTATTTCGGTTCTAAAACGAACATAAATTCTAAAATCAAGTCAACGATGACACCGTTAATGCCTTACTGATATCAATTGAATTATCGGGATCGAAATCAGACGACTCTTGAAGTTTGAACACTGGTTTGATGATCTTCGGTGTGGATGTCCCGTTGTTATCGAAGGCTGGCGGGTTTAATTTTGATGTCTTGTCGGCAGCGATCTCAATCAGCGATTTTGGATTGTAGTTTTCTAAAAAAAAGAAATTGATTTATTTCCGCCACGTGAAAGTTAAGTCGAACAAACCTTTTAAGATGTCACTGCTCTCTTGCACTAAGTCTCTTGCATCCACCTCTGACAGTGAACCGTTTAGTTTCTGTAGCGAAGATTGCTATTAGTTGAAATGACATTTCATTTTCCGCAGATCCGAGAAAGAAAAATGCGAGAAATTAGTTCAACTTCGACGTAATTGCGAAGCATCTGCGGAGATCAACGGATTGAACCTTAAATAAATATATCTTCCTGACTGCTTTGTAAATTTTAGAAAATATAAATCCCATCTTGAGTCTGATCTTGTGCAAGGTTTCGAGAAAAAATTGCCTGCTCTGTTTGCTCTGACCTTGTCAGGAATTTTCTCGATGGTTTTCAGAGAATTTGGCATCAAATGTTGCTTTGATCGAATGAATTTTGATAGAAAATCCATATCGAAGCGTCACATTAATTTATTCACTATCGACCAACTTTGCTTTCTTCACTCGCTTATCGAATGGCGCACCGTTAAAATTCTATTGTTGAATGAGAAGGAAATTTTCTTCTGAGAAACTTTTTAATTATTCTATTTAATAATAAACATTCGCTGCATACAAACAAAAAGAATGAGCTTCGTAGTTTCTTTTTAATTATCGAGAGCGATCGAGTCGGGAGAAATTGTCAAAAAAAACTCATTTGAGTCGGAACTTGCTAGGGCGGAGTGTTTTCCTCGTTATTATTAAGATCACATCAAGACATTTTCCTGTACCGTGGATAAAAATAGCGACAAGAGACTTTTCCCTTGGTGTGTTTACAAGAGTCGCTCGAACACGAAGAATTCGAGAGATTAATTATTGGCGAGCAAACTAGACAAAGTGAATCTTCTTGCTCTGCATCGTCGTCGAGAACCAGTCTGGACTAATTTTATTTCGCGAATTGATTGCCGAAATGGAATTTTAATGAGCTCTGAAAAGGTCTTCAAAACCGGAAGTTCGTCTCAATCGGGCAACGACTTGAAACATTAGCAATCAAACACTTTGCGGCCGCCGAATCAACCTCATGTTTGCAGTAGTGAAATCTGTAGTGCAGATAGTCCACTTTCAAAAAATAGTTAAAAATAGATTGCGTAAAACGCAGTGCTTAAGGATGCCGTCACTTCTTTGTTACCTTTCTCAAGATGTCATCAGCACTGATTCGCAAAGCTGATTGTGAAAGATTGTTCCAGACCCCCACGGAATAAATTTAATGTGCAGGAATTTTTACAGGACGAATGAAGGATCAGTTTTCTCTTCACTGCGCAGACTCGCAAAGAAATTGAATGATGGCAAAACGTTAAGCAAATCACTCGGCAGAGAGTGATGTTCAATGACATTTAAACTAGCTCGAGTTACGATCGATTTACGTGGAATTCTTACCGAATTGTTTTCCTTCAGAACATTTTGAAAGTCCATTTTAAAACGAGCTGTTAATCCTTTCCTTTGGCTCGATTCTTCTTCAACTTTTGATGCGACTGTAGTTTAGCTCAAGCTGATACGTTTCGTGGCTTTGTTACGATTTAAATATGCTTAGTTACACTATACTTTTGAGATAACTTACAGCGTCGCCGTTGAATTTTTCCCCGTTGAGATTTTAAATTGTGCAACTACGACAGTTTGAAGGGAAGACATTGCGCGGTTGAACGACGGTTGGAATTTGAATTTTTAAAAACCGTTAAATTTTCTTTTAGAAATTTGTTCGTGAAGTCGATGAAGACTTTTAAGTTTAATAAGGAAAGTTTATTGCTAAAATTATTTAAACAAGATTTTTTCTAGTCAAGATGTAAATTTATGTAAACTTCCATGCAGTAAAACTATGACCAGAACAGAATACGTTGCTTAAGATTTAAACATATAATCTTATTGACTTTTTGATTGTTTTCGATTGTTTGACAACTTAACAGCACAATTGATCTTTAATCAAACAGTTTTGTCTAATCTTTGTATGGATATTGTGAGTTGCTACATAGCAACATAACATAGTTATTTGATGTAGGGTGTTGCATTGCATACGGGCTGTATGTAAACCTTATTGACATCGACATCTTCTGTGCTTGATTTGTGATTTTTGACATAGCTTTAAAATAGCTTCAATCAACTCATCGCATATAATTATAGAAAACTTGGCTAAAATTCAAAATAATTAATTGACTTTCACTGAGAGACAAGAAACATTCAATTATGCCTCAAAACTCTATTATCAATTATAATTTCTGCCAATAATTTGTCTTGTTTGGCGTGCACATCTGCTTGATTGGAAAAAGAAAACTTAAATGCTTGCGTCAAAGGATTATGCATGTTCAATATCTTATCTTCTGATCAAAAACTCCTTTTGACATGTTTTGGGCACATTGGATTGCTTTTGGGAACAAGGGTAAAATTGGCTTGCACATTCTTCACAATAGAAAGTGATAATATTCTTAACAAGTGGCTATCGGTGCACAGTAATTATAGATTCCAATTATTCTTGTACATGAAAGAAGCATCGAAGCACATGCATCTTAATTTCCATCGAAGTTATGCGATCGATTCAGAGGCCATTTAATGAATTTTCCACTTCCGGTCTCTAATTAGCAAGATGCACTTTAAATTTATTTTTATCCATCGCATTGAAATTAAATTGTTCGTTCTTGAAAATAAGTTCAAGTTCATAGCGAGATGGACAGAAAAACTGTAGAATTTCAGCCCAGAAATGTTATGATCAACAGAAAATCTTGTTATTGCGTGCTTGTTCAATAAACGATTTTCAAATTTTATGTTGTGGAAGGGGCACATAAATATTTCGGTGAAAAGACTAAATTCGTTTCTTATCATGTCCATTTATCCTCCATATGTGGCGCTATAAAAAAGAAGAATTGTTTCCAAATATTTTGATAAACATTAGACCTTTTTATCATGCGAATCTGAAAGCACGAACCAATAAAAAATAAACATTAAGCAAAGACTTCACGTGATGATTGAAACGTTGAGTATCGGAGAAAATATTTAAAAGAGTAAGAAGTTTTCTGTGCACCGAATCAATCTTCGAATTTAGTCGAGGTTTAAGAAAGGAAATGAATGTCAGAAAGAAACTTTGCAGTTTCCGTCTCAGTTTGATCTTTGTTTTTGAAATTGCGAAGGCAGTAGACTTGAAAATCTGAGTTTGAAATTTTTTCGTAAAGCTTAATCGATGGATTTCATTGGAAATTGAATAAAAAAACTTGTGAAAAAGTTTTAGGAATTGTTTAACAAGTTTTAAATATTCACAGCCCAATGATTCCAATGGGTCAACATATCAAATTCGAAGCTCTCATCGCTTTTTAATTGCGAATTATCAAGATTGCACTTTGCATATGCGCGATTTGCGAGTTTCATTTTATTGTTCGTGAACCATTGACGATTATGCTAAACACTAAATTTCCCTATGTTGCCCAATAAAAAATGTTCGGAACGATGTTTTGAATAGGAAAAAACGCCCCTACGATCAATATGCATCAATATTCACAATGGCTGCCGATTTACGTGGAGATTTGGAAAATTAATTACTCAATTCTTGATCGCGATGAAAACACAATTTTGATTGGAATAAATCACAAATAGATTACTTAACTGTTATGCAACTTCTCCGAATTAAAAATATCAGCGCACGGGTTTCTGTGAAATGCTGAACTTCTAACATTTAAAACGTAATTTCGGGTTTGTGCAAGGTTTCTCTTAAGAACACAGAAACGAGTGTGTAATTTTCTTATCAAAATGACAGCTGCAGAGTTCAAGACACTTTTAGCTCAATGCTGAGATGTTTTGTTCAAGTGGATGTTGGCATTTTAAATTTCTTCAACGGTACATCACTTTCGATGCGTAAGAATTATAAATTTGATATTCAAGACTTATTTTGTTGGAGTTTAATAGAATAAAGTGAAGTTTAAAAGAAATTTTGTTTAAAGTCAAAAATTAAGTTTTGTTTAAAAATTCAAAGTTACAATAAATTTTAACATTTTAAATTGAATTAAAACTGTGAATATTTTTATGTATGAAGTATGATTGACTATGCAATGTTACTTAAACTTCTTAGTTACTTCTTAAGAACTTTTTTTTTTTATTCCAAAAAGACTCTTCGCAAAACAATGATTGTCTGCAGAATGAATGTTGACAAAGCTAAGCTCCACCCCATTCATGTTTTCTGCCTTCTCATGTTCATTGTTGCTGTTTCAAGATTTTTTGTTTCACCTAAACATAGAGACAACATGCAAAAAGCTCGGGAATCACATCAACTCTAGAACTTTTGAGCTTTGTCTCAAATATTATCGTTAGAAGTGTTTTGCTGAAACAAGAACAAGAATCAATTTTTCGTGTGTAAACAACACAGGCGTTCAATTCTTTTAAGTTTTTGAGCATCTTTATTCAACACTTTAGTAGGAAGGGAATTTTTCTATAAATCGAGTAAGGTTGGGTTTAATATTGATAGCGACAATGTTTGAAATTAAGTTGAACTTATAGGCAAGCGGGGTTATCATCTTATCACACTTGTGAATATGTTTTGCATAGTTTCAGACCTTAAAACTTAGTGTTTATGTTTTCTGATCCAAAATTAGTACATTACCTTCCTTGATAAGTATATAAGCTTAATTCTTTTGACTTCGCTAAACAACAAAAGATACTGCCGATTGCCAGGGGTAGAAACTGGTGAAATTTAGGGAAGAAAGATGCTTTTTGAAGGAAGAAAGATGCCAAACTTCCACCCCTGGGCCGTAGAAAGAAGAATTCATTTGAATTGAAACTAATTTAAAATGAATCCAAAGAACCTATCAAAAACCTATGAAACCCAAGTGCACCAGCATTTTTCCACCTTTGCAATTAACTCCGCAAGTCATCCCAGCACTATTCTTCCTTAGAAGTTCTCAACAATAGTCGCGAGTAAGGTGCAGTCGCGAGTAAGGTGCTTTATTGTTTCTTTTTTTGACTGAGATTTTTATTGTGTGCAATGACTCACGCGCTGCATTGCAACACTTAGCACCTGAGCACCTTATTTTCTGGTAAAAAACGATTTAAAATGTTCCACACTGTCACTGAATGTAAAGGAAAAAGAATGAAATAATTAAAATCCTCCTGAAGTTACCCTTAATCTCATTCAAGAAATCAATTAAAACTTTTGGATTTTCTTTTTAAAGGTTTTTCACTTTATGCTTTGAGTTAATGCTGAAAACACTTTAAATTGCTTTTCTCGATTTCTTAATCTCGCTCACTCTTTCTGACATTTTAAAATGTGCCAGTGCCTTCGGTAGTGGATTTTGCTAATTATGTGGGTTGAAATTTTGAAGAATTTTTAACTCTTAAAGTGAATAAAACTTCTTAGCGGAAGGTTTAGTAAAATCAAAGAGTAATGTTGGTCCATGAATTCACTCAAAGACTCTGCTTGTGGAAATCCTAATTTAAAGGAGTCAGAGGGGTCTAAATCAATGATGACAGCATCTGTTGATACGGTTGCAAAGTTTGCACAGTCGCAACACAAGTCTTGATCATTAAAATTGAAGGAAACTTGTCTCGTGAAACTTTCTTCCGCCCTGTTCATTTCATTATAACGCCCGAAAAAAATAAAATATATTTCGTTTTAGACATTATGTCGATTCGGCTACTGTTTTAAAAAGGATTCCACAAATGTGAACATCACCAAATGTGAATAAAGCAAGTTTAAAAGAAGATAGTAAGAGACGAGAGTGGGATTTTTGAGATAATAAACCAAAAGAATTCCTCGGTTGTGTTTCAAATTATGTTTGCAGACTTTAATTTGCGCCAAGCAAAGGTGAATGCTAAAGTGATTTAGATCAAGTGACAAATATGGGGTCATTTGAACAAGACGTCACGACAAGTCCAAGTCTTTGGTGTTTGCAGAACTTACATTTATCGTCATTCCACGGACTTCGCGCTAAAACATCCACAATGAATCACGTTTGTTGAATGAAAACAGAATTTCATTATAAAGACGATTCGAAGCTGTGCTACTGGGTATTACAGCTTCGTTTGTTTCTTCTGACTGTGTTTTGAAAATTTTCAAATGCTGATAAGACGGCCTCAGGTTTAAAGTTTAAAATAGAAATTATTCAGCAGATTTTTGCTGAAAATTTTTACACCATTTATTTTTTGTGATTTCAGTGTATTCTTGATTGTAAAACACCTGGTGGAAACGTTGTTGTTCTTATCGGCCGCTATTATCCCGAGAATGAATGCTATTTCAGAGAAAGTTAGCTTGGAATGACAACAAGATCTTTCTTGTCAATTGGAAGACGTTGAAAATGCGTTGATGTAGATTAATCGTGGTTCAGTGCAGTTGAGTTTGATAAAACGTAGTTTTATACTTGTTGGAACTCGTGAATAATTAAAATTGACATTCTGGAATAATAAAGTTTTAAGATTTATGTGCTGACCTTTAAAGACATGTTATTAATAGGATGACATTTAAGATGGCACAGAGGATTTGATTGATTACTTAAGTTGACTTAATTTGCTGCAAGCTCGAACTTTTTACATTTCAAACACTTTTTACATTGATTGACGAAGCCAAAGTCTTAATGACGTTGTTCCCTCTTGAAAAGAAGCGAGAAGAACTTCTTTTAGGAAACTAGAAGCCTAAGATAGTTCTTTAAAAGCACAATAAGGTGATTTAAACACACCCCACTTGTTTATAGAACCACTCAAGCATAAGCTTCCTTTAGTGAAGAAATGAAGTCACTAAGTTATGTGGTTCGCCAAAAAGGTGTGCTATCAATAAAAAACCTTAAAGTCAAGAAAATGTCTACAAATTGATGATTCATTCACATCATAACTCTAATGAAACCGGTAGTAAAATTACTAAGAATCGAACCAACACCCAACCCAACCTGTAATTACACTTATTCACCACTCATTCACAAACCTGTTAAAATCTTATAAAAACCAAAAATCTAACGCAACAAAATAAACGACAAAAGATGTTCAAGAATGATTTGGAAAATGTTTTATTCATGACTTATTCATTTAAAGTTGACTCTTTAAATTTGTTTATTAAATTGTAACTTACAAGCTTAAAGATCAAGGGACTGCTGTTCAGCCACTGTTGATTATAAAATTTACTACCCGATGTAAATAAATATAATTCATTTTCAATTACATACATTAGAGACTAGATTACAAATGAAAGAAGAAGTTTCTGCATTGCTTGACATCAATTTCCAAAAAAAAGTTCAAGTTTATGTGCATTTTCTAATTGCAGGGATTAGATTTGGATCATTTTCATCTTGGAAGCTTTGAGTTTGAATTTGCGCAATCAATGTTTAATATTTATCAAAAGTCGTGAAGATATTTTTGGATGAAAAAGCTTTTTGATTGATATACTACAATTGATGCCCGATTGAAGCGCGGCTTGATCTTAGATTGGTATCACAGAAAACCAAACAATTTTCTTGAATTACGAGATTGTATATTGAAAGTAGTGGAAATAAAACGATTGTGTTTGAGTTGTTCTTATGTTTTCGTCGCGTTTAGAAAAAGAGGGAGCGGAAAGTTCTCAAAATAAGTTCACCTAATTTTAGTTAAATGGATTTGGCAATGAGCAAGTGCTGGGAAAAGATCACTGACTGATCTTTTATTTGATCTCGAATTGAAGTTTAGAGTTTCTGAACCGTATACTGCATCTAATGCCGGTGAAGTTTTAGCTATTTACACATTTTACTTCACTATTTATTGCTCCGAAAGGTTTGAAATTTAATTTTAAAGTAATTCGCATTGCAAATCGAGTGCAATCGACCTTCTCATCGAGCCAAACAAAGGAGGCTCGCCTTATGGATCAAGCTGATCTCGTCTTGTTAGCAATGTGTGAAGTTACTGATTAAGAAGAGTGTTCGTGACCGAGCAGAATGATAGGAGCGGGCTGTCTTCTTGTTCATTGCCGTTTGCTGCTGACGCGGTTGAGTTGCCACCGCTGATTGTTGCAATGTAGGATGCTGGAGTGCTTGCTGAATAGATTACTATTGATGTTGCCTCATTTGAGTGCTTCTCTACGCTTCGATTGTTCATTACCTATTTCAACGAGATTGCATTATTTATGTACCCATACTTTATTCGTTTTTCACATGAGATTTGAAGTGCAAAATGCTAAATTCTTTCATTTTAAAACACAAAAAGAGAAAAGAAAATAAATAATAATTAAGACGAAGCCTAAAAAGAATTTTTTATGTCAAAAAAAATCATAAGAAAACTCACTGGGTGCTTGCTTGGTGCTGATGGTGTGCATAAGAAAAATATTGATATTGCGGGTATGCTGTTGGCCATACCTCGCAGCTGGTGATATCACTCGAATGGCGATGGATGTGGTGATTAGGATGATGCGAATCGTGAAGGGCGTTGGCGGAAGCAGTTTGCGAGTAGGCTTCGTTGCTGTGATGGATTGGAAAGATCGAAATCACGTCCTTGCCGGTGTTTGGTCCTGAATTCCCGTTCCACTTGATGTGATGTGCGCCAGCGTGCTGCGAGTCTAGCAGTTTGTTGCACTTGTCATGGGGTTGCAATTGTTGGGTGTGAACAGCCGATTGATTGTTGAATAGCGCGAGCGAATGATTGGATTTTGGTGTTTCACACGGTGATCTAGTGTTAGGTGAAGCATTGGCTGGTGACATGTCGTTCGACTGCTGATTTCCAGATCCCCACATCAAAACCGTCTGCCTTGAGTGCGAAACTTGGTCGTAGGGACGGTTCGAAGGCGGAGAGTTCTCCAGTTTGGGCTGTACCGTCAGAATTTCAGGGGTCGCGGGGTTCGAACGGTTCGATGTGACTAAACTTTCGTTGGGCGACGAGGAAGTATCAATTGCGTTACTAGGAGAGCTTTTGGGAGGCTTATTTTTCATGTGCGAATGCTGAATGACCTAATAACGATAACAAATCAAATAGTAAATCACTTAACTGACATGAAAAACTGTTTGTAATTTGACTTTAAGCATTTACCGGTTGTGAAGACGCATCGTAATTGAAATTGTGTCGTCCATTGGTTGAATGATTTAAATCGCTGTTGCTGCTGTTGTAATATTTCTCATCGTGCCATTTTTCTTCTTTAGTGAGCGGCGTAGTTAGCCCGTATCCTTCATATGGCAAGAAACCTTTAAGATAAGACAATCAAAATTGGCGCATTAGCTTTTGGTTATTAATGAACGAACCGTTTGCGACGTAGGGAGAAGGATGCGACGGATGGTGATGAAGGTGATTGTGATAATCGGAGTAATATCCACTGGACTGCAGTCTGTATTGATGAAAGAGATTCTCGGCTGATGGGTAAAAACTGTTTGAATGGATTGATTGCGTCATGTAGAGATTTTCGGTCGAAGCGGCTCCGTAAGGGACGGGAGAAGAAGAGTACATCGGATTGAGGTTGGAGTACGCAGCTGCGACCGCTGCCGGGTCGGGGATGTAGTCGACGACGGCTGGTGACGGACTTGATAGCTGACCCTGTCCAACAGAGTTCGTGGATGACAAGTTTCCAGGGTTGGCGATTTTCCGCTTCGATCGACAGGTCGAAAGGAAATCTCGAAGCTGGGTTTTATAGCGACGGTTGGTTCGTGGTGCTGGCGTAGTTTGACTCGCGTTGCTCAAAGCTGATGGTGAAGATCCGTTTGGAGTGACGAGAAGTTGGTCTGCATCTGTGAAGTACGTCGATGATAGTCCCGTGTCTAAATAGCTAACCTGGGAAATCAAAAAAGGAAGAATTTAGTTTGAAAATTATTAATTTAAACGAAATTCTTTTAAGTTTTTCGCAAAAATTTACTTTAAAATCCATAGTGCGCTTCCCAAGCAAGTCTCTGCCTTCTTCTTCCATCAGCTGGCGATGAGTGCATATCACAAAATCTGGTTTTGAATTTTTATAAACTAATCTTGAGCTTGTTTGAAGCCACTGCCATTCGCCGTCCTTCTTCTGGAATCTGTAGGCAATCATGCCTGATGCGCCCGTTTTTAGCACTAAGAAAAAAAATTCGATTAGAAAAGTACGAGAAAGGTTTTTAAGAAAGTGTGGAAAAAATTTCTTAATGAAATGGAACAGATTTTTAAATAAAGTTTCGAAAAGATTTTACAACAAAAGTGCGGAAATAATTTTCATAGAAAAGTTTCCAATCAAACAAAGCATAACTTACGTTCTTGATGAGCGCTCGATATGTAGGACAAGTCATCATAGTGAACGAGATCATAGCCTCCCAAAGCAGCGAGTTCCGAGTCCGAGTATCCCAGCATTAATTTGCCTCTGCGGAATTTCGATTGAAGATAAATTTGCAAGTTAAGCCCAAATATTTTCTCACCTTTGGTCCATTGATACAAGAGATAAATCAAGTTTATGCTTAGACTTGAACATGTTTTCTTTTTGAGGTATTTCTAACAAGCTAGGTGGTCCAAACGGCGTACAGTATGCAAACAATGCTAAAGGAGGTTCTTCGGTTTTTCTATTTTGACCATGAAGTATCTTCACACGTCCCCGAATGTCAAGACGCTGAGAAATTTAAGAAGTTGGTAAGATTGCAAGAATTAGTAAGATTGCCAAAGTTAGTAAGATTTCATGGCTGAACAGTTAAGTTTCATGATCGAATTTTGAAAATTCATGATTGAACAGTAAGTTTCTTGTTGAAAACTAAAATTTCAAGATTAAAAATTAAAGTTTTCATACTTCAAACTAAACTTTCATGACTTAACAAAGACAAAATCTTACCAAAAACCCTGACGTATTGTCTAGCAAACAGCGGAAGCGAACGGTGAAGCTTCTCTCCAAATAGTTCAGTTTATCTGGCGCCAGTGCTTCTGATAATGGCATTCCCGATAGATCCGGGGGGAGAAACGAATTCCACATGAGTTGTCTCTGCAACTCTTCACGATCTTCCGAGTGAACGAGCTCATAAACGGATTGATGAACGATATCCGACTACAAGGAAGAGTAAAATGTTTGTTTGTCTTCAGTATCGGAGATCTCTTCAAGGCATTGCGCATTCTTAATGAAAAATTCAATATAAAAAGGCAACAAGGTGTACAAGTGTCTCGGGTCAGCCAAACATGAACGAGGAAAGAGTTACATCTAGATATTTTATAATAAGTTTCATAAAAATAACAATTGGGATTATTTCAGGTTTTGCAGCCAGTAAATAAATCATGCAGTTCTGAGAGAAAACTGAAGAACGAATAAAAAAGCGAAGTACCGCAACGAAAATTGCGTCTTTTGGTGCTGCAAAATCACTGAAGAGACTTTTTAATGAAGATTCAACTTATGCACCGGCCCTGGAATCGTTTCATGAAGATGTTTGTTTTAATAATGAAAATTAAACACGGTCAAGCTATTCCCTTTTGGGTCTTATGAATTGAAATATATATAATTTATATCTTTTTTACGGTTTATATCTTCGAAAGCGCAAGAAGTTGTACTTAATTTAAAGTTGTACGCAAAGTTTTACCTGGTGAAATCCCAAATAACTTTCAATGCTATGCGTTGCAAAGAAAACTTCTCCTTCGCAAGTCAGAATCATTAAAAAGCCATTGAGAGCCTGAAAAGAAAGAAATTTGGTAGATAATATGGTTTTAATATTATCATTCATTCACAAATGTATGTATGACAAGTTTCGGATTCCACGTAGGAGAATAAAAAATGTTTTAAAAATCGCGTATCAAAATAATACAGCAAATGCATCCAGAAATTGCTTTTAGCGATATCACTGTGAATTAGCATGCACAGTGTTTTCTCCTGCAATCTAATGAGTTTTTGATGAGAAAGTTTGCTAAGTTCTCCCACTTTTGCAGGATTGTTGGGATTTAAATTTGTACGAAACTAATTTGTCTATGATTTATGCTGACGGAATTTCATCAGAATCATTTGAGAAATATGTAATTATTTTGAAAAAATGCAGTGGTTTAGCTTTAGGCTGAAAAAAGTTGAAACTACTAGAGATCAACACAGGCTGGCATGTTCTATTACTTTTTGAACAATGTGCTGGCATATGACGGTGAAGTGCTAGCATGTGACGTTGGAACACTCTTTAACCAAGATTAGTGCCTATGGCATATTATCAAGGGTCAGCAGAGGCTACTTTATATACTACAATTACTTACAATACACCAGAATGTTCTATTAGAATATTCTGAGACAGAGACGAGATTTAATGACACAAGCTGCATTTGCTTTAAATTAAATGTTGGAACTGTCAATATTATTTTTAAAATGTTCTCATTAACATAATATAGTTCTGGTGCTAGTATTGATTTGATACACTTCAACGTAACATGCTGGCATATTGTTAAAAAAGTGTTAGAACATGGTAGACTGCGAAGATCCCTTCTTCAAAATTTCCACAACCTTACGCTAAAGCATTGCATAAATACAACTACCACTATTGTAGTAGTCTGGTATAATACGGCAAATGCTAGCATGTACTTTTTCAGCACACTAGCCTAACCATAGTTAATATTGAATTCAAACTGTAGAATTAATATGGACAGTTACTTATGTCCCGTCAGCCACAATTAAAAGGCCTAGAGAAAGATTCCGGAAGCATCCATTGAGCGATAAAGACGCAGTAAATATTTTTATATGAAAAAACTTTTGACAAGGCGGCTCCGCAGAGGGGGTAGGGTAATTTAAAAATAATTACAGTATTGAATTGTGAGTAGCATCAAATTGCTGTTCAAAATGCTGAAGAGTATTAAGAGAAAAATGCTTTGGTAAAAAACGAAATAATTACAAATGAAAAATGAATTAAAGAGTGATTAAGACACATCTCTGGGTTACAGAAAGTTCTGTTGTAACAGAAACATTTTTGTGTTGTTTCCGAGTTGATGGAAATAAGAGAAACAAACTTACTTGCAGGAAAACGTCAGAGTCCAGTAATCCATTTTCGAAAATTCCTAGCTCCCTCGTTCTGTAACTATCGTGTGATGAGTGATGTATGTGAATCATTCCTTTTTCTTCCTTTTCTTTATTTAGCATGACTTTTTTGGTTGAAGAAGTGATGTTGTATGCATGTAACAGATATTCAAGAGAGAAAAACATAATTAATGTTCTCCTCCTTATTTTCTGGTACGAATGATCTAATTGATCATTTTACGTTTGCACATTCATTCCGGAGAAGCATACATGCGAACGCACACACTCTCGTTTCTCAATTTCATAAATAATGCGTAACTATGAACGAAATAAAACTTTTGCTATCTATCAACGCACAAACTTTTTTAAATCAATATTCCCATATAAACGCAACTAACAACAATAAAAACCTGCCCGACGATAGTCTAATAAATTTCCCTTTACCACATTTTTTTCGAAATGTATAATCGGTTTCTCTCCTTGAATTTAACTTTGAAGGAAATCGATGTACAAAATAAAATTTAATGACCCTTGAGTTTGCTAGTCGCTCTCTTGTTTTACGCCACAACAGCCCGTGCTTAATCCGAATAAAACAACATAGGGCACAATGACGTATGAATTTGAGCATGAAAATTCCATTTCTCACCCCCGACAAAGGCAACATTAAGCAACAACTAAGAAAGATCCATTTAAAAGGTTGATCACATCGTGGTTTCCGAGAGTCACGATGATTGTGCAAAACCAAGTACAATGAAATGCTTTGCAAATCAATTAGTTTGATTAATCAATAAACAATTTGAACCCTCTTGTTTTCTTATAAACGTCGACACATTACATACGCTTGCCAATACCCTTTTTGACTTGCTTAAATGGGAAACCAATAGCCCATCATCAAAACCAACAACAGCTCCGTTCGTTTATTCAATCGCACAAATATTTTGACAATATACGTTAATCGGTTTTTGATTTTTCCTCAATTTGGGCAGTAAATTAGACATGGATCAGGTCTGGACAACTAGTTTTTTGAAATTATAGTTTAAAGCAGATTTGTTAAGCTGTGTTTATGATTTTTAAACGAATATATAGCTTTTGTTCTTGATTTAGATCACTCAGCTTAGCCATAAGCAAGAGTTTTCTTTGTCGAACAGCGGCCTTAACATTGGCCCATTAACACACTGGTTGACCAGCCCTGACATAGACACTGGAAATAGTCAACAAACATATGTCGATCACGTGTTAACAAAATAAAATTTCATTATGTGAAATGTTCATTCACGGATAGTTAGAAGGAAAGATTAACGACAACATCAATTTCATTTCGGCTGATCCGAAAACTCCTCTCATCTCGAATATGATTAATCGAATGGTGCATGATATCTTCTGTTTCAGTTCCGATCAAATGCTTTACTGACTGCTGGATTATTCATTTATCGGAGTTAATGCTTCTCATGCCTTGCTTCGAAGCCAATTTATGGAGTTTTTCTCTGAAAAGCTTGGAACATATGGCTCAGCTCTAGTTTTTTTAACCCACACTCGCATAAGTCCCATACCTGAGACATCGCTCTCTTTTGTTGAGTGATACCGACAGACGTTTGTGAGTAACCCTTCGGTATATAAAACTTCACCCCCCAGTTTATGCGCCGTATGCAGCAAGTCCCAATTGTACAATTTAAATAGTTTCGTAAAGGCGAATTACGGTTAACCCAAAAATAAATTGTTTTCCCGAAAAAAGAAATCCTTGAAAGATCTGAAAGAAATGAAAGAAGTTGGAATGCGCTTGTGCGCTTTTAAAAACATTTCAGAAACTTTTTTTATCGATTATACTCGAAAGATGTTTTCACAAAAAAATTAACAGAACGAAAAGCATTTTTCTGAACTTTCATTTCCAGTTCATTGGTAATTTATGTTTTGTTGCTACTTCTGAATATTTCATTCGATACAATTACACTCCAAGATCGTCTCAGTTCTTTAAAGGTGCTGTTCATCACGCACAGACTGCATTCAATCGATTTTGCCATTAATTGCCTTGTGGCCGGTCTTTCTTGTGATCATTGTGTCAGTTTACGTTTGTGGGGTGTTTTCTGTGTCTTCAAAGTCTTCTTCATTGTTGTACATAAGCAAGAATTCTCAAGCTTCCCCGTCGAAGAAAATAACATCACCCATTTTGTTTTATTACAGAAATACAATTCCTTTTACTTTTCGGGGAGATTTTCTTCTTCTGCCATGTCTCTTATCAAACCGTCTGTTTAGGGAAGGGGCGCGCATGCCTTCTAAGGCGCTCCTGTTTAACGCTACAACAACGGTTTAAAGAGTTGTCGAGCCAACGAGTACTTGATTAATGATGAAATGGGCAATGAATCTGAGTTAAATGTCGCATTTTTGTTTTTCACATAGAAGCGTGATTGTTATGGTTAACACGTTCATTCGCAGTCGTGATCCAATCGACCCGAATCAGCTGATAAACAATAATAAACCGGCGTGCTGTAATAGCATGTTTTGCTCAAATCAAAGACGAAAAATGCTTGCTTGTTATTAAAGTTTATGGCTTTTGTTTGTATTTTCAAGCCTATGTAGGTACTTGACTTAGGCAAACGTTTAAAGAAAAGCAGTTCTCGCGCGAGAAATAATTTTAACATCATTATCATCGCGCGTCATCGTGATACGAAAAAACGAAACTTGAAACGAATTGCCTTTAAATGTAATTAGAAAGCTTTTCATAATTAAAATATTAGCTGAAAATCACAGCAGGACTTCATTCCATTAGAATTTTTCTCTTTCTCGTTCTAATGTTTATCATAGACGTTAATTTGTCGCTCGGCCCTTTGACGTATATTTTTATTAGCAAATTACTTTATTAAAATTCTGTTATTTTTCATACTATTACTTTTTCTTTTCATATTATTTACATTAAATCATTTTTGGCTGCCGTTAAAAGCTAAGGCTCGGTAGAGCCCTCAAAAAAATTATTCCGCGTGAGTTCTCTTCGCATGGGTTTACCCAGATTAAAAGCGATATGTAAACAGTCCGAGCTGGAAAAACTCTCTCGTTTAATAATTTTACACACCTTGTGTTGTGTTTGATTAAAATTAAGCTGCTTAGTTTTAATTTACAGTTGGGAAAGTTTGAGTTTGTTTGTTTGAATCAAACTTATCTTGCAATAAATTTGATTACAAAAATAGAACTTTGTATTGTAAATATACTTCAGCGTATAAGAAAGCTAATAAATGTCACATTTCGTTTTAAAGATTATCAGAAAAACTATTTATTTATTGCTTGACTTGAACCTTGTAAATCTTGACTAAGGATTTTGAATGGCAGAAACTTTAATGCAGCTTTGTTTCTAGCTTTAAGTTCATTGTTCACATTAAAACAACTTTTTTATAATTATAAGGTGTGTTTCCGAAAATAATATTTTCAATTAACATAAAAATGTTGCTTAACTGAAACATCAACTATATGTGTAACGTGGATTTTTCAACATTATACTTCTCCTTACTCCCCTTCTTACACCACGTGCTAGTCTGATTAGCGTAATAAATAGCCGTTTGCAGTGTGACTTAGCCCGCGAACAATCCTATGTTCTAGATTTGTAGTGATGTTATCGTCAAGTAATAAATTCTCTTTTTGACCGCTAAAATGTGACCACATATACAATATTTTTATGACCAACAAAATCTCTAATACTTTTGTGGACGACTGAACCACGCTTGGCTTTTCTTGCAACGACGCCTATCATGATAACATACCAGAGTGAAAGAAATAAATTTTAAAGAAGTTGGCGATAAGCTCTGCCACAAATTATGTCTACACACACATACTCTCACTCGCCCGTAATTAAAACCAAATCCACGCTGAGTAAGAAGGAAATTGACGCACTTCTCTCACCTTGGAAGTAGCTTTTCGTCCTCAAATAGCTCACGGATAGCCTTAATATACTCAGTCTATCTAATTTGCTTAAAATATTCTGTTCGAATGGCAACAGCGATGCTAGGAGATCCAGCTCGGCATTTAGTCGTTCACGATGTCTTTTCGATGGGTTGCTTTTTGTCACTCCATCCTTTGGCGGTGGTTTCAAGCTGCAAGACAAAGCAAAGAAAAAAACGTTTAAAAATATTATGAAAATCAATCATTTTCGTTATTTCAGCTTAAAGTTCTAGTTTCGCTACCCAGTTTTATCAAAATTATTTATTACTTTTTTTCCAGTTCAACGTGGTACAAGGCATAAGCAGAGAACGTAGCAATAAAAACATTGGTTGGAATTAAATCACAAGCAGGAAAATAAAAAAGCAAGGAGAATTCTATAGGCCAAAGAAACAAATATAAAAAAATCGATTTGTTATCAGAATTTCAAATTAATACAAAGTTTTGTGTGCCACATGGGGTTGGATCCGAAATGATGGACGATTTGCAGTGTTTACGGCAAATTACATCACCGAAGCTCGAGGCCCTTCGATGTGTCTGTGTATATTGATTCAATAATTGTATCAATTTAAAACATCATTCATTGTGCATTGTAAGAGAAGTTCCCAAGCAAGTTGTAAAGAAAGCCCTTTGAACTCTGGAGAAATAAACAAGTATGATCTACTACCTGATACTGTTCAAGCGATTAAGCATTCAATAAAATATGTTCAAAGCTTTGGGTCGTCTACGAATGTTACGAAACAGACGACCCGCTACTATTTGATGTAATTCTCAAATGTTCCCTTGCGGACAAATCGATATGAAACAAGAATTCACAAAGTATTCCCAAGCAGACGGAATATTCTTCCTTCTTTTTCTTTGATCGTCATCACTTCTTGTTCAATGCTTCGTCTGAAATTATCTTACACATCCTGAGTTAAAACAATGCCAGTTTCAATAAAATTATTTACTTGACAGTGAAATTTGGGTCACACTCTAGTGAATTTTTTGAGGTTATAATTAAATTTGATTCTCCCCTGTTCAAAAGCGGAAAATGAAAATTCCGCGAACGAATAAAGCAAAAAATATGTGAAAATTTGCATTCAACAAACACTAGACTGCTGACTAGACGAGACAGTAGACGATTTTCCTTGTTTTTGGCAAATCAACAAATTGCACACCTTTTGAATTTCTTTTTGTTTTTCTTCTTCTCCACAGTTTTTTGTGCAAAAAATATTTCAGCGGGCTATTTTTCAGTTCACGTTCTTGCTTTGTTTTCCTTCTTGAATGCGTGCATATTGAGATACAACAGAAGGAACCCAAAACCTAATAAAACTTTGTTTTATTTCGTGGAACCTGCAACCCCGAGTGTGAATCTATTTTGATATGGAATTCAATTTAAATAAATTTACATAAAAAAATCGATGACTAAGTCTGTACATGGTTCTTGTGTTTTAACTTGATTGACCTAGAAATGACGTCATTGGCTGTTTTAAAGCAGTTGGAACGTCGAAAGGACCTTTTCATCAAACGATATCCACGCAGTTCTGTTCATATTCAGAGAATGCTTCATTTTATACTGTTATTTCTGCTAAAGTAATTAAAAATGCTATTTGGGGGATGTTAAACATGGAACTTTTATTTACATATGATTTTCCATAGAAACCCTCTAGGTTTAGTTTTTTTTGGCTAATTAATATTCCTAGAATTTTGATGTTTTATTATCGTTCAAATCAAAAAAAAAGTTTTTATAGTTTCACCTTCTTTCTACATTTTTGTGTGAGTTTTGACAATAAGTCCCGCAAACTGAAACTGACCCGTTAGAAATTCCACACAAAATAAAAATTAATATGGGGTTGCTGACGTTATGGTTATGTGGAACTTTTTACAGTCTCGAATAAGACGAGATAAAGCAAATGCTTTAAACATATGGTCAGAACGTCCGTACACCTAGCTGAAGCAGGGCGTGCAAACGCGTGGTTTCATGAGAAAAAATTATTTCCATTCTCCGCGATGCGGTGTTAAGTCCCTGGAACTAACGGATACCGACGAGTAAGCATGTGTAGGTTAATCAACCCTCACAGCGTACAGTGGTGCAATACCGTTTCATTTTAGTTTTCCAATTCCGAGAAACAATCATCAATTAGAGAGTTCGTTTCGTCGCTATTTATTTGTGCCTCGTCATAAATAATTAAGGCCCCAGACATATATGTAAAATATTCGAGTATCATCAAGTTCGGCTGACTGCGAAAAAATCAAAATTCTTCTACTGACTCTGTTGATCATAGTTCAAAGCACAAAATTAAATGCTTTTTGATTCTAGATCATTAAGCCAAATTATACTCCGAGGGCAGCATCAGCTAACAGTATTCAAAATGAGCCCAAAACCGACTTCAAGGTCAACTGACGAGATTTCAGTAGCCGCCTAACGAGCAAAGGGAAGTGCAAAAATCGTCTTAAAGCTTCGTCAATCGGCAAACCTAATTGAAAACTTGACGCCTCTTAAGCCCGCATCGAGCGCGTGGAATGATATATTTATTGCCGAGTTGATTTATATGCTCGAATGTTTTGAGTTATTTAGCAACTTAATTTTCATCAGATTCATGATTTATCGCCACAATGTTTTTCTCCAGTTTTCTGCTCCGTTATGTGGTGAATTCAAGCCAGCGCTAGGCTCAGATTTGCATGAGTAGAATTCGAGCAATAATTTTTAATGTTCATGCGTCACAAATCACCAAGTGACGAGTATAAACAGCAATCTCTCTGTGCTCCTATCAATCTGAATGAGTACAAAAACCGTTCAATAGCCATGTTTTAAAAATTTATTGAAGCAAATTATGATTATTTGGGCACTGCGTCTTCCTTAATGTTGCTTCTGCAAATTTTACATTGCAGCAGTGCTGTTTTTTACGAAAAATTGTGGCCGAAGATGCTCACAGTTTATCGACGATTCTCGGCGAACAGATCTGTTAGTAAACTTGCGCATCTTTATCGACGCTTTTATGATAATAATTTTCAATAATTGATATGACGGCTGGCACTGCCAGGTTGAGTAAGGCGGCTAGCAATGATAAAATAAAATTTAAGGTTAATATTTTCGACTCAAAATTGCTGGTTTCTTGCACTTTTTAACTTCACTTCAAACAAAAAACTTCTTCTCGTTGAGTTTTATTGAAATATCTTTTATAGTTTAATTGTTTTATGTTAGTTTTGCGTTGGCTTATTTTACGGCTTCGTAGTTCTTAATGATAGAAGGTGCCCTCAATTAATTTTCTTCGAGTTAACATGAAAACATGGAAAATGTTTTCTTTTTTAAAAGAGTCACAATTGCTTTCGTTCGGAAAAAATTTCATTGAAATTTACGAGAATTTCTTTAAAATTCATGGAAATTTGTTTGAAAATATAGTTTTTTTTTTGAAAATTACGAAATTTTCTTGAAAATTCATTGGAAACTGTTGAAAATTTCTTCAAAATTTATGAAAATTTCTTTCTAATTGATGGACACTTCTTTGAAAATCACAAAAATAACTTTGAAACTAATATAAATCTTTTTAAAACAATTGAAAACTCGAGGCTATCTCTCTGACTGTGCTGAAATCATTGACAAGCACAATGAAAACAGCAAAAAATATTTTTCGCAAATTAGAATAAAACGAGTTGTGGATTTAAAATTGATGTTTATGCTCATTAGCTTTTGATGCATTTACTTGGTGCAGCTTTTTAGGTCTTTTTCATGAAAGCCTCCGAATCATCAAGCATATGTGAGTATATTAAGGTATTTAATTTCAGTATGCTGTAGAGCAGAACATTTTTTTACTTGCATAATTATAAAATAATTATTATATACTTAATTTTTTTAATTGACTCAGCAAACTGCATTGTTAATGCACATGTGTTTACTTATTGCAAGCAGCGTTTTGAATTATTTCATTGTGTTGGCGATGTGTGATCGGGTAAATAGCTTTTAATCAGACTCATCTTTTTTTGTGACTTCTAATTGCAACCTTAAGTTGAAATGTTTACTTAAGTCTGCTCGAAGGAAACTCAAAGGCAGTTCTCGAGACAATCAGATACCTCCCCTGCAGCTACTGAATTACCCAGTTATGTTCTACTCCGTGTATTTCATTTCGATTCAATTTTCGCATTTTAATAATTTGTTATTTGCCCTTATTCGTGATATTTCATTTTGCGATGCTAAAAATCTTGAGAAAGAACCTTAAGATTTTTTTTAAAAGAATTACAATATATGTGGAATGGAAACATATTAATAATATTCTCGACCAGCAAGATAAATTCCATTCTCGTCATTGCTCATTTGCCTTTTAAACCTTTTATTGTTGACCGTTTTGTGTGTTTTTGCAGACTTGCATAGTAGCTGCATTCTACTACAAGACAAGACCACGAAGAAGAACTCTTTTTCGAACATCGAGTCTCCTTCTTTTGATTCCCTTTAATTTATTTATGTGTTTCTCTCATATATTTTATTAATCTGTCTTGAATATTCATACGGTGTGTATCGCGTATGCGAAACTGACTATAAATTTAAACTTTTTGTGTTTAGCTGGCAGTTCTCCCTTGTTTATGATCAGAAATTGTTTTTCAGGAAGATTTTTTGTTCACTTAATGTATTAATTGTGCACAGCACTATAAGAAATTTCAGTTTCATTCTTTGCCTTCGCTTGAAATTTAAACGCCACCATATCAAATGTTTATGAGCTGGTCGAAGAGATACTTTAAGACGACGATGCCCACAAAGATACTTCGATTTATCGCTGAATATTTCGTATCATGTGTAACTGGGAAGAAACATTTCTTTTAACAAAAGTGTGTGATGAAGTGGACGGGTCAAGTTTTATCGGAGTTCAAGAGATGTTTTTGAAAAGGTTTTGTGCTAGGTGTCAAGAATGGGATCTATGGGCTATAAACGCACAGTATGAGACTAATTACAATTGTGAAGGTTTAACAGCAAACTTTTCAAAGACATCGCATTCACTTGTCTCCCTTCAGCCGTCAAATGTCAGTGTCTTAGAAAGCAT
>JPYR01000009.1:156557-239327 GCA_000775305.1 Belgica antarctica
AAAAAAAATGGTTCTGAAAAACGTTTTTCAGGGGAAAATGATCACGATCGAGGTGCTTGAGAAACTTTTATGGAACCTTTAATAAAGACATAAAAGCCAGCAACCTATAAGTAGTTTTATGAGCTCATTCAATTAACAGCACAATAAAGATAAATTGAGAGAAAAGTAATTCGTGGGGAAGGCTGTGAAATTGTGCGCAGGAGTTTAATCAATTTAACCGTAGCAGAAATTTAATCTTTTGAAGGAATTGTGCAGAAAATTCATATTTAAATTAGTGTTGATAACAAGCGCGATATTTTTAAGAAAAATTATTTACATAAATTCTATTGATTTATTTCGGCTACCGGCTAATTTATAAATGCAAACCTGACCCATTTCAACAAGCGAACCTGACAGATCTAAACCCGAATAATATAGAGCCGAACACACATTTTAGCTGATCTCGCTCAACAAGGGGCGATGTTAAACTCTTTTTCTTGTTCTCGCATATTTTCTGTTCGTTTAAGAGTCATCGATGCACATTGACTGCGGTAATAACGATGATGATGTTCAGCTTCGCAATCCCAATTTCACGACTTGATCGGAATTCAAACGAAGTAATCAGTCGGACAGTTGGAAACTTTCCTTAAGTGACATTTTATAGTTTAGTTTGACTCGTTTAATGGCCTACCTTAAGTCATCTTAACATAATTAACACATTCGGGCTATAACTTTTCATTAACGATCGCAAATGCACTCGAGAAGGGGTTAAAGACAAGTGCATAAATTCATAAATATAATTAAAGTCAATTATGAAGTCACACTGCACAGTATTTTCAGCAGCACTCACGCTGCAGTTGCTCGTTGCTTTGCATAATTCGTGACAGGTGAGTGGGAATGAATAAGGCTAATCAATAGCTTTCCGTTCAGACTTTAATCATGGCAATACTTCGTCGTTTGCTGCTATGTTTTAACAAACACGTCTGTAACATTTATTAAACTTCAATAAAAGTTGAATGTCCAATTTCTTCGAGACGAGTTAACATGAGTTTTGTGTTGCGAAACTTCAATCACCTGTTTTTAAATTACTTTTCAGCTAAGAAGCACGCAATTGATATTCAACGATAAAGACTCATTAATAAGAATCGTCCCCTCCCGTTGTAACCGTTTGACAATGTCAAGTTTGTAGCGAAATTCACGATTCTGTTTTACTTTTAACGGCAAGTGACGTTGGCGATCAAAATGTTGCACCCAACTCAGGACTTTAACTTGTCGTATCTCGTACCTTGACATTGTATGTCAGAAACATAGTTTTGCACAATAATTGGCGTCGCATACCCATTACAACATTCTGCAAAATAATTTACGATGTATTAAAAAGTATTTAAAACTTACCCCTTAACAATAAAATAATAATGAATTCATTAAAGTAAAGCATAAAGAAGGGAAACAGATGCATCATGCGAAATTCTTTAGACAACTTCTTGTTCTGATAACTTTCTGCTTCAAAAAAGCCTTTTAATTACTATTTTAAAATTTTAATTTGTAATAAATTAGTTATTTAAATTCGCTATCGTAGAAACAACATAAAAATATTCGCATGAAGAAGAAAATCGGAGAAGAAATTGAATTTTGCTGAAACCTCATGAATTGCATTAAACTCAAATTAACTGCAAATTACCTCTTTACGCAACGGAAACTTTGATCAATTCAGAGACAATCTTGCCGCATCTTTAACAATTATAAAGCTGCAAAAATATTACTGCAATAATTTTACAATAATCTTATTAGATAAGATTTGAAAGAGAAAAACTAATAGGATCAAAAATGTTTCATAGCAATTCCCACAATAAAAGCTTTCAGCAAAGATGCAAAGATTCAGCACTAGGGTAACAGACACGATGATTTGTTATTTCTAGATTGATATGGCGGGTTTGGAAAAGATTAATAAAAATATCGATGATCTAGCTCTGATCTAGCTTTGTCTTAAAAGATTTAAAAGATTAAAATTGGTTAACAATTAGTTCAAACTTGACTTAATCACTGTTGAATTTATACTGAACAAATTTCATAAAGTTAATGAAATTGAAACAAATCTCAACATTTAATGTCTTGAAAGCAATTAAATATAAAATCAGAATCATTTACTTAGCGACGGCTCTAAATTAGACTCCAGAATGAATCAAAGGCATGCAAACTTATAAATAGAAACAAAAGATCTTACTTTTGAAATGTTTTTCAAATGCTTTTCATTATTCTGGGAATTTAGAATATTAAGCAAATAAGACACCAAAATCTTTTGTTTCTATTTATAAGTTTGCATGCCTTTGATTTGCCTGATTTTGTTGTTTTCTAATCATTCATTTTTACACTCCTTTACACTGAAGCTTGGACAAATATAAATTATTTCCCGATGAGGAAAATTGATTCAAGCAATTGATCAATTTTAAAAAGTTCAGTTGAATGCGCAATGAACCCTTGACATTCTGAAGCAAGTGACTGGATTGCTGTTCAAATTAAAACACTCCGACTCAGATTTTTTTCCTGAATTAAATCAACATCAAGTTTCAATTCCATTTTATTTTTACTAAAACTGCAAAGAATCTTGACGAAATCTTTCACAAACAAACAAAACCTTCAAAACTTCTACTGATAAATTATTAAAATTAGCAGTGTTAGTTGAACTTTGAAAAGCGACGATTAATTGAATCTGTAATATCGAATCATAAATATCTCGGAAAATATTCTTCATAGTTCACTTCAAAGCTTTATCAATAAATTATCTCAACTCGGCTTGGGCTTGTGTCATGTTTTTAATCTCGAGCCGCATCAACCCAGTTGGATAATTTTGTTGAGTTTATTTTTTGTTTCATGTTTTCTTTACCGGTGAGAATTTTCCATTTTTGCTTTAAAACTTTGTTCATTATGTTTCAACACATAAATCAAAGCGTTCTGATAACTCATAAATATGTTATGTTGGATGCATTGCTTTTAACTTTACATGATCAGGAGTTTTAAAGAATTCTTTCTAAAGTATAGAGCTTCAGTAACTCGCCGGTTTAGTCAAGCTGGATGGTTGTCTCAAATTTATTTGGGCCTGCAAACTTGGGTGGTTTAGAAAATCGCTAAAGTTTATCGAAGATTTTCGCATTCCTTAATTTACAAAGAGTCAATGAATTCGGTTAAAAAGCAAAAAGAAATTCAAAAGGACTTAAGGAACAGACAACTTTTCAAGATGTCTAAGTTTTCACTAATTTCTGAAGCTTTTAAGAAGATGAAAGTAAGCCATGCCTTAGGATGCGTCTTGTTAGGACATTTCTGAATTAATTCGTAGCTTTTTTTGATAAGGTCAGTTCTACTTTCATCCAATTTTATTGTTGCTTAAGCGTTGAGATGCCAGTGGAAGTTGCTTCGGGTTAATTACATTCCAGATATATTTTTCCACGATGTAACGAAGTCTTTACGTTTCCTAACAGCTTCAACATCAGTTCATGCTTAAGAATTAGTGGAACTCTTCTTTGATCAAGTTACAAACTAAGCTTACAATGTTAAAACTTAGACAAAGGTTCGGTGGCGGACTGTCTAAGAAAGTTTCTAAGAGTCTGCTTCCATTAAGATGTAACATTTATGCACCGAGATCACATCTTCATCTCTACTTAGTCATCAACAATTGTCAACATCCACCGGCATTGATGATCAACAATCTCATCACACAAGTCCTTAAACACTGAAAGCTAGAAGTTCATCCCCACACTAAACAATGTTTGTCATACAAACAAATCTTTTAAGATGTTTCAAAATTATGATTCGCGCTGATTTTATTGAATCAAATTTCTGGAATTACAAGTCGTTCCAAGCGATATCTTATGCTTTTGGTGCGGTAGCAACTGGTTTGATTTCATTTTCGGATGTGATGAAACCGAACTTCTTGAGTACAGCATTCTGCTTGCTGATTCCCTTCGACACTTTCTGTGTAGCCTTGACACGGAGTTTCTCAAGACGCAGCTTGTGGGTGTAATGGAGGCGAGCCTTGATCTTTCGCTTGGCTTCGAGGCTGCTGACAACATCGCGGTATTGCCAACCGACTTCATGAGCGACGCGTCCGACTTGACAGAACTTGCGGTCAGAACGGAGGCAGAGGATCTTCATGGCGAGTGGCACGCAGACACGCTTCTGTTTGTCATAAGGTGGTGGAATTCCCTCGAAGACCTTCAATTTAGCGAGGGCGATCTTTCCACGACGAGTCTTGTGTGGAACCATGCCTGAAGTAATAAGAACACTTTAGTTTGGTGCAATTGCGCAACGCAGCAGTCGGACTTACCGCGAATAGCCTTCCAGAACATTCTGCTGGGAGCGCGGAAGTGGAATGGACCACGAGCTGGGTTCACATTGCAGCGTTTGCGGAGATAAGACAGGAACTTTATCTTGTTTCTAAAATTATTAGAAAATACACGTTAAGTCTTGTCTGGCGAATATTTGGGCGACGCTGACGGTGCTTGGCTTCGATCAGAATTTATGTAAGTTACTATCACGGTTTTATCAAACAATGTAGGTAAGAAAATTATTCATCACTTGAAGCCACCAGCAGCATTCGATTTCCCGACTCTCACCTGAAGAAATGTCCCGAGAGCTGCAAGTCCTCGCAGCGAACGACGACAACTTTTGTTCCCGAAAGGATTTGTTTCGCGACGATTGAGGCGAGACGACCCAAAAGGTGACCGCGACCGTCGATGACGATTGCCTAAAACGAGAAATAAAATTTCTTGCATTAATATAAGGTTATGTTGAACACAAACAAATCGCGTTTTTAATTAACACTCGTCGGTGTTAAGTGTGAACGCTGGATAAGAGCGATAGGGATATAAACATGAGTGTGATTCAAGCATTGTTCAATTAAATTCCGGAATGCAAAATTTCAATACTTTATCCACGTTTTTGTATGGCGAGAAATATTTGTGAAAATAAATTCAAGTTTTGACGATGAGTTAAGCGAGTTCGAGCTGCTTCCGGCTCGGCATCCACTAGCCCCCGACCTTCAGCGTGATTGCCGATGTAACTTTGCATTGTAAGCGCTTGAATTACACTTCATTTTGATTATTTTCACTGACCTTATCCTGAAATTTGTAAGACATCTTCTGTTGCCAGATGCGAAAAGGCCGATTTGAGGCTGGGCTTGCGCGTACTTCGATTCCCCTCGCAGTCTTCACCCTGAACTAGCGTGACAGTATTTTTACTCTTCAGGGGACGAAGTTCTTATCTTAAGTCGTTTCGCAAAAAAATAGAAAGGCGTTGCCCCGAGTCTTAGTTTAGTCCTTGCAGTATTAAAGTCCCAGGAAGGCGCTCAAAATGTCAAACGTCGACTCATACGACGGTAGTGCTCGCAGTTCTGTGAAAACATCAGTAAATTTTTAATTCTTTTCTCGATTAAGATGACTGGGAGACCGATGCAAATGCGGACACCGGCCTAACGGAGCAGGAACAGCGATGGGGAAAAAGCGGCGTTGGCCAGACGAGGAACGCAGCGATTGAGTAAGAAATTGCACGGAAATTATTTATTCATGACTACAAATCTTTGCATTAACTGCTTGCAGCATGAGACAACTTATCGCAGAAACAGAGAAAGCGGATGAGGTGAAGAAGAAGAAGTGAGTGACTTGAGAATAAACAATTGAAATTTTCTCACATCAATTTTTCTTTCAGAAACCTCGATGAATCCGGCATCACCGGCTCTAAAGGTGAGTCACAAGGTTCATTGACGTGAATCATCGCTGACTATTTACGTTTCAGGCTATGGTGGGAGATTTGGTGTCGAGAAAGACCGGATGGACAGCTCCGCAATGGGCCACGATTACATCGGCAAGGTCGAGAAGCACACATCGCAGAAAGACTACAGCGACGGTTTCGGTGGTAAATTCGGAGTGCAGAAAGATCGCATGGACAAGTGCGCTGTCGGCTTCCAGGAGCAGAGCAAGGTCGGAACCAATTATGCAAAAACCAAGCCAGACATTTCAGGAGCGAAGCCTTCAAATTTAAAAGCAAGGTTCGAGAATTTCGCCCTGCACACCCAAGAAGATTCAAAGGAGCGGGCAGAAGAACAGAAACGCATTCGACAAGAAAAGGATCGCTTGGATCGCGAACAATCAGTTAAAGAACAAGTAAGTGACTGATGAAATTTATTTAAATTGATGATTGATCAAACTTCACTTCCAGTCTTCTGTTGCTGCCTCGAACGAACCATCAAAAACCTACAAACCTCAACGCACCGCGGTTGTGACTGGAAGAGACGGCAAACTCAGTGACGTTATAAACGTGTTCAACGCTCCACAGCCAGTTGAAGAGAAGCCAGCCCCTGTAAGCAGCAACAACTCGCAATTAATCACTGTTCTTATACAAAATTTCTTTTCTAGAAACAACCAATTAAAATCCCAAAAGCAGAAGTGTTCGTTGCTCAAACACCAGACATAATCTCAAGTGCCGAGATATCAATTAAGAAAGAATCGCCTAAAGTAGTTGAATTGCCAAAAGCTGAAGAAGTTGTTGATGTCGCACCAGTTAAAGCACCAATACCTGCTGTCGAAACACCAATCATTCATGAAGTACAGCCGGTTGCTCATGAAGTACAGCCAGTTGTTCATGAAGTACAGCCGATTGTTCATGAAGTACAGCCAGTTGTTCATGAAGTACAGCCAGTTCATGAAATACAGCCAGTTGTTCATGAAGTACAGCCGGTTGTTCATGAAATGCAGCCTGTCGATGTGATTGCACAAATCTCAGCTGCAAAACAAGTCCCAGCTGCAACTGCCGCTGAGATTGAAATATCAGAGCAAGAGTTGATTGAACAATTAAAGAGTGACAACAACGAAGAAGTTGCGGAACAGCAATTTGTTTTGTCGCCACAAGATCCCGGCATCGTTGCCTACGCGTTGTACGACTATCAAGCTGCGGCTGACGATGAGATATCTTTCGATCCCGGCGATTTGATCACGCACATCGAGTGCATCGACGAAGGCTGGTGGAAGGGCTTGCACCAAGAGTCAGTCACTTACGGACTGTTCCCTGCCAATTACGTTCAATTGAAGGAATAAATCAGCATTTAATGACTTGCTTTAATTCAGATTGATTATATTAACCGAAATTCTAGAATAAAATTACGACTCTTCCTTGTTTTATTAACTGAATAAAGTTTTAAAAGATAAAAACATCTTTAGCAGTTCATCCATCAAGTGGAAAACAAAACTCAAAAGCATTGGGATTTTCCCGCGAATTTTCTTTCGACGTGTGCGCGCTTGTTGGTGCGTTGATTTAGAGAGAAAAGATCTCGTGTTGATCAGGTTGAAAATTTTCTTGGAAGTTTTTCCTTCTTTCCACATCTAATTTTCTCTCGGGATCAGTTTGTAGTCGCGTATTCAACCGAACAGATCGTTAGTTGGTTTGAAATAATTTTCCTCCAGCTCGAAAATTTAAAATGCATTTCAGCGTGATTTAATTAAAAGTTTCCTGCAAATTTGTGTTGCTTTGACTCACAAAAACGTTTCAGTTGCGCTGAACAGTGGAATATCGAGGAAAATTGTCGAATTTATGGGGAAAAGCTATTTTCAGCTTTGCAGCACTTCAAAACTTCCCAGCTACTCGACATAGAGAAATTTTTTCACGAGAAAATTTCCTAATCACTTGAGAAAAACAGTTGAAAACTCAATGAACTTCTGCGATAGTTCACTGAGAATTAGTTTCGATCAGTCCAACTTTCTGGGGGCGTTGAGAGTAGTTTCCCGAGAGATCACAATCGCAAAATCTATGATTTCCAAAGGAACGCGAAAATCTCATGTTTATTAAATTTCTCAACCGATTTTCTTCTTTTCTTCACTAATTCTCTTATGAATGCGTTAAAAATAGATGACAGTATTTTACAGTATAAACAAATTTTCATACACGTAAAAACGTGGAGCTCGAGAGATTGCTTCATTCGCTTTTAAACAAATCCATTGTGAGAGAATTTTCCGCTTTTCGGTAGTGCGTTTTCACATAAAAAGCAACTGGAATGTGTTTTATGATGATGATTTTATAATCCAAATAATCAAATGTCTTGAAGTAGCTATTTCTTTACGCTTAGGAGGTGTTCCTGTGATAAAAAGATGAAACTTTAAACTTGTTCAAAGTTTAAGCCAAAACTTCCACAGTAAAGCAAATCAAAAGAACATTTTAAAGAATATTTTTTCAATTTTTCTTTCGGTGTTGTGTCTTTTCTGTTTAAGTGGTAATTAATGTATAAAAGAAACAATATGTTGCGAGAAAAGCGGAAACATGCGAACTACAAGCCAAATAGAAGGTAAAATGAAGTGTTCAGTGAATGCAATGTGTTTTCAAAGTGTAAACTCGAAGCTACAAGGCATTTCGAGTGTTTGTGACTGTGATAAACAAGAGAAAAGTGAATTGCAGAACTTTGAAACAGGATAACGACTTTGTGGAGAATCAAGCTTGAATTCGAGAAATGGGAAATGATTCAGTTGCTAGATTTCTATAATAATCTGCAGATTTTATTTAGGACATGTTGGTTTTTAAAAAGTGTCACAAATTTTTCATTGTCTTGATTCAATAAGTTTTCGTCATCAAATCCGCTACAGGATATTTCAAAATTTCTGAATGTTAACCGTTTCAAGGATTTTTGTTTTAAACGTTTACATTAATTGTGTTCCAGACGTTTTAATGACGTTTTAATGCATGTTTAAAGCACCACCAAAGCAATTACCGTGTAATAAAGAACCACCGTTCAAATATCAACAAAAACTGTTAACAAAGTTGCGGTGCGGACGTTTTGTTGACGTTTCGCTCAGAAATTATTTTTTTAACGGGTTTTTGATATTTGATTTGAACGGTGGTACTTTATTCGGTGGTAATAGCTTTGGTGATACTTGATACATACACTCTTTTAATAACCGTTATGCTATAAATTTTCTCAATGAAAAACGATTCTTTTGAAAGCATCACAATTGAAACCGTTATCCTGTTTCAAAAATTCCCAACCCAAGTGATCAACCTAGTAAAAATAATCACAATCCAAAGTCCAGTTCAAATTTCACAACCCAAGTCAATTTCATAAATGAAAGACGCTGATCAAATGATCTTGCACAGTTCAGCTAGTTTTCTACTATGACCTTGACAACGTATATTTTCTTAGGAAAGTGTAGGAAAAGATTAATCATTTTCCGCGGTGAAAGATCGCGGCGAATGTAAACAAAGTCTCATAGTATCTCTTGGAGAAAATTAATATCTTCATGAGCGCACGATGTGTGATGTTAAACAATGGCGGTTATTTGACATAACTTTGTGATTTATTGCTCACGCGAATTTCCGTTTAGGCTCGATGCAAAGTCTTCACGTGGCATGATTTATGAGAACGAAGAGCTGCGGATAAGGACAATAAACATAAACGCCGAAGTTGAAAAAGGTGAGTCGCATGAAGAGCGGAAAATCGTGACAAATCGGAGAAAACTTTCCTCGCTAATAAAAACTTGTAGGTCAATCTGAGATAAAAACGTTGAAACGTGAACGAGAGCAACTGCGACGTGAGATATGGTGAGACGAGATTGATGAGTTTGCGTCGCCTGTTCACTTCTCTGTTGCACTTTAAAGGACACTTAGAGACGAGTATGACAAATTGGAGAATTTACTGCGAGTAAAGGGCATCGACCCCGACGAGTTCCTGAATCAACGGAAAAATAATAACGCAGAAGACGATGATGAAAATGGGTCTGAATGCAGCGAATGTTCTTGCGACGAATGCTGCGAAGAAGATTGTTGTGATGAAAAAACTTCGGAAAACCCTGCAAGTGACAAGGAAGAACCTTCGGGCGATCAAGCGAAAAGTGACGCGTCGTCGACCCCATCAACATCGAAGCTTGAGACACAACAATCAGGGTCGAGCAGCAGTAAAAATACTCCCGACGAAAATAACAAGCGATCTGGAAAAGACCGTTTGAACGTAAATCATCTTCGCCCTCGATCAATCAGCGTCGTAAATTGAAAATCATTTTCCCATTGTTATTTCAGTTGAACTTTGATCATTTATCGGTTGTTTCCGAAGAAAATTCCGAAGCCAACTCAATTATACATAACGAAGACAGCTCCATTCCAATGAACGATTTGTCAGCTTTTTTACACAACGTTGACGTGCTAAGCCCATTAAGTTATCTCCAAAAGTTAAATCCGCCGTTGGCGCACTTCGAGAATTTAAATTACGAACAGATTGGGGGATCCAATGTTGGTGGGTAGATCAACGTTCCAAATTTTGCAGTCCTAAACGATGACTTTTCAGATCAATACGGAAACATAACGTCGTCGTTACCACAGCTAGCAGTGATGCCAATAGCAGTGATACCCGCGCAGCAAGCCAATGGTTCCAGTGTGATGGTCAATCCGATAGACAAGAACGCCAAAGCAGTTCTAGTTGAACCCAGCAAGAAGGAATCGAGGCTCAAACATTTCTTTTCACCAATTAGAAAAAAATCAACTGCCCCGATACCTGTTGCGCCGCCAGTCGTGCCTTCGATGCTTCCCATAGGCGCTCAACCAGACGTCTTCATTAGCAACATTCTTCCTAGCAACATGTATGTCAATCCCCTTTCAAATTTAAATCCTAGTGTTCCTGAGATAACGGCGAGACCGCACACAAGCAGAAGGGAGACCACGAGTCCATCTTTCCAGGTGTGAAAAACGTCTCGATCGCTTTGCAATTTCTTCACATTTGTTGTCCACAGACTGGTGGAAACCTCGAAGAACTTCTTCTCGACCTGGAAGCACTGTCATTGGGTCTGGAGGCGCAATGTCCAAGCTCACCGACCGACAACGAGACCACGATCAAGAAACCATTTCGTTCAGAATTAAATCTTATCCTTTCATATCCGACTGCGCCGAACGATGAACTGTCGTCTGACGCAAACTCTCAGATAACACCGCCCGTGCCAGAACCGATGGGCCTTATGACTCCGTCGTTCAAAACTAATCCAATATTTCTTCAAAATCTGCCGTCGCCATTTCCATCAGTGCCAACTTCGCCCCTGACGCCCCCAACTAGCTTCAGTACAAACGACACGAGCCCATTCGATATCATCCAAGACTATTCTAATTTGAAGTTTCCGCCAATAAACGCGCCGGTTCCAGCTTTCGCATCAAACAATTCTGTGTTCTGTACAGTTTCTGGTAAGCAGACGGTCTGGGTGTTCAAGATTTTGACCTCTTTTTTGAACTTAGTCTTTGCCTTTGAACTCTGTCATTGAAGTTCGTCATTGACAATTTTGTACACTATCTTTGAACTTTGCGTTCGAATTTTGGAATTGACTTTTTCCGAAACTTTATATATGCATTGAACTTAAGTTTGAACTTTGACATTGAACCTTGTTCTTGAACTTTCTCTTTGAACTTCAACATTACAGCCCCTTCAACACCCGCATCAGACCGAAAATGCATCGACAAGTTCTGCAACAGCGAAACCAGTAATGACAGTCAACGAACAACGGATAAGAAGAAAGCCAAGCGAGTCTCGATCGCGAAAGAAGAAGAACCTGATAAGGGCGAAGCGCAGGAAGTGAACAACAACGACGGGAAAGATTCTGAGATCAAGAAACCGAACGACGCAAGCAACGGCAATCATCATTCGCACATGCACAGAAATCACAGCCACGGGCACATTCACCCAAAAAGGCGGATGAGTTTGGACAACACAACGGTAATATCACTAAATCGAATCCCAAAATATAACTATAACCAAGTTCCAACTTCAGAATTCGGCTCGACACAAGAACCACCGACAAATCTCCCACGATCCAGGCGCCAAAATGCAACGACACGAGTCAAACCGATCTTCGAATTCTTTCAAGAAACGATCGCGATCAGACAGTGCATTCGGAGTGCATGGCGATGAAGGCGGCACGTCGGTGTCCGAACGGTACAGCAACAGCCTAGGCTCGTCGCGAGAATCCTCAACGAGCTTAAGCATGAGGTCGGGCAAGAGAAGAATCTCAATAACGTCTTACGGAGGGTCGAAAAAGATTCCATGGTGAGTGAATGCGTCATTAAATTTTATTCGCGGTTTTAATTTTCTTCTGTTTTATAGGTGCGGCTGCTGGGGCAACAGCTGCATTTAGTTAAGAACATCTTTCGTATAATTTCTAGATTTAAAATTTATTTTTGAAATAAAATTTACAACATTTGAATATAATTCTCGTAATTGCTTAATGGTGTTGAGGAACGAATTCAGGTGTTCCATTTGTACGCGATTCTTGGGTTTCTTCGTCAGCCGCGTCTTTCTAGTGAGAAGGAGAAGTTTTCACTCGATCCGGACAGGTCGCTTCGCTTCATGTTCTCAAGAATCTGGTCATGCAATTCAACTGTGTTTTTATCGAAGGAAAATGCGTGCGGCGGTTCTGGATTCGCACTCGAGTTAAAAACTTCGTTGACACTCCTAGAAACTGTTTCGCGAGCCATTTCAAGGAACTTCGCTCGGTCGCTGTTAAAAAGTTCAACTGCAGCAATGTTGGCAGGTCTTTGGATTTGAGCACAGCAATATTCGACATTCTCGACGGCGTACTTTAAAAACTTGAGAATCTCGTAGATGTGGTCGTTTTCACTCCAGGTAGGAAAGGCGGACGATGTGTGGAACACGGAAGTCTCTTCGTGGACGAGTGGGTGGAGAATATTGCTCATCAGTTTGATGACTGGCGGATTGCTTTGGGACGGAAAGTTTGCATCCAGCTCCAGCGTGAATCTGAAGATTCCGTTTTTGAAGACACCCGATCGGACGAAAATGACGCCGTCCCACATCAGCGGCTGGTTCTTTGAAGGCACAACGTAAAGCCCTCCGCTTGGGAACTCGGACTGCAAGAGTTTCCTAAAAAAATATTTCATTAGTCATCGATTCCGTGGCCTACCTTGACCTACTCACATTTCCAGCATCACTCGAAACTCCATTTTCGTCACACATAAAAGATCATCTGGCTCCGAAGCTGCATCTGTGGGCATTGCTTGAATATTTCATAAAATTATTTCACTCAAATTTCTTATTTTCGTTTTGCTTCGAAAAGTCTTTGTTCGAAAATATTTCGCGGAAACGAAATTTGTATTGTTCTCGATATTTGAAAAACTAATTTTCATCGTTTACTTATCTTTATTAACCATTTTAAAAATACTCTATCTTATCTTATGAACCTTTTTGTCTTGCCAGCTATTGAATTTCTTGAAGGCAGTTTCAATAAGTAGATTGAGGTGCGACATCAGCTGCGTGCCCATTGACAGCTCACGAGTTGTTCTGTCTTCAAAGGGCTTGATTTTTGTAACTTTGAACCGCTGAATTGTGTCATGCATCTTGATTGCCTTCGCATCGAGGTCGGGATTGGTTGGCGGAAAGCAGGACCAGAACTCCCGGAGCAGCTCGCCGGCGGACAAATACAAGTTGCTCATCTCCTTCTCGATTTCGATTGGCACACATTGCGAAAGATTCTGGTCTTGATAGCCGCGCATTAGCGCGCCACCAGGACTGAGTTCCCCCAAAGCGGTAACTGCTTGAGTTGGACTGATGAGCTGCTTGTGGGGAACTCGCTGGCCCCATTCCATGGAGTTCGCCCTGATCACTTTGTCTACTTCGTCGGCGGAAAGTTCCTGAATTTGGTGGGCATTCCTGTTGACGACTGACGCAACTGTCGGCCCGTAAAGATATCTTTCGAGTCTTTCGAGGTTGAGATTGTTCGTAGCAAGTGGAGCTGCGCTCTCGCTTTCCTGAATAGATCCAAGATCATCAAACTGAATCTTCTCTAGAATTCGCTGCTTTTTCTTCAAATGCTGCTCTGCCAGCTCTTCAACCGTTGGTGGCACTATTTCTATCACTTCTACAGTCTTGCGCTTCTTTTTCTCTCCGTTTTTCTCTCCATCTGCCGTTCCATTAAGCTTCTTGTCCTTGTCTTTCTCTTCAGCCTTCTTTTCTTCACTTTGTGCCGATGTTTCGGTCGCTGGTTTCTCATGACAAGACTTCAAAACCATGAAAGAGTGTTGATTGAAACGTTTGATGATTGACTGGTGGACGATGTTGCCATGGCTGATGTCCACCTTTTGATCGTTCGAGTTGGAACTGCAGAATCCTTCGTCGATTGGATTGTCTCCAAACTTGCCGATATCCAGAAGCGGGTCGCCCAAGTTGCTTCGAACTTCTTTTCTCAGCGCACTGTCGTCCATCCTTCCGCACTCTACAAAAATGTCTTTTAAGCCAGATGAAATCTGGTCGCGATGAAAGTAGTGCGATTGGAAGAACTTGGTCCAAAATTCTGACTCGGTAAGTTTAGCAGGGACGCACTCGGAGTGCTTCTTTTTGACCGCTGGATATGCTTTGAAGATACATTCGATAATTTCTCCGGTCAGATTGTACTTCAGACCGTTACAGCCGTCGGTGACTGGCCGGATTTCCGACAGAAACGCGCCGGAAACGCCGATTTCTTGTTTAGTCGCGGTACTTTTGAGATTGTGCAAGTCCTTTCCGTGAATCTTCCAGAACTCTTCCGAGGTGAAGATTTGTGAAATCACCAAGTCTTTGTACAGTTGCAGCAGCTTCGGGCTTTCGGTCAACAGCCGGTTCTTCTCTTCGAGCTCCGAGTCTACTTTTCTCTTGAAGTTCGGCAGAATTGACTAAAACGGAAATGTTCAGCTGCGTCACAAGTTTCTGTCATCAAACTGTTACCTGCACCAAGTCCTTGACTTTTTCTCGATCAGAGATTTGCTGTTGAGCGCCTGCTCGATTTGCAAAGTGGAACGTAGAGCTGCCACCGTCGTGAAGCACTACCTGTAGCTGGATTTTCTGTTTCCCCTCGGGGCTGATTTTTTGCACTGGAAAGCAATCATTATCACCATGGAACGGAAACCTTGAAAGTAGTTCGCCTTACTTTTCACATCATAGAAACTGTGAGTGATCAGCACGGTGTCACGGCTATCGACGACGAATGCTATCTTGGACTTCATGATGTACAGCGTTCCATCGCTCTTCTTGAATTTCACTTCCGGCACCGACAACAAAACGTCCTCGACGACATTTCTTGACATTTTCTGCCCGAAATAAAAAAAAATCGTAATTGAATTTCACAATTTCACTTAAACAGAGCGCGTAGAGACTCACGATCTTGTTCGGTAACTGCTGGGCTTGTTGTTAACGCATTCCCGCCTTCAGATTCATCGGTGCTGTTGTATTTCCCAGTGAATCTATTTAATTTTTGTGTCGCAGTTTCTGCTTCTTTTAAGGTTACTCAGACGCTTTCAGTTCACCACAAAACAAATTTCCTTGTAACTCAACTTGTCAGTCTAGGAACCATATCGAAAGATCTCCGTCCGGGTTTTCAAAAACCGAAAATCCGTTAATGTTTTGAACACTATTTCAGCTCTTATACGTTAATTAACTGTTGAATGACCTTTTCATCGTGTTCCAGTCGCACAACGAAACAAATATTTTCACTAAAATATTCTCGCGCCCAGGTAAACAAGACCAACACCATCTTTCACCAGCATGTGAATTCAGGAAAAGGAACGATTTTGTTTTGTGTTTATATGAAACATCAGGGAGATGCTGTAACATCACTAAGCATTGTTTCCGCATAAAATGAGTGGAAATCATAACACATGATTTCATGTTTCTGCTGGGAAAAGATGGTGCGGCACAATAACATTATTTAACGGTTTTGGATTTGAAATCTTCCGGAGATTTTCCGTATAAATCACTTTTTCCGGTGCTTTTTCGTACGGAGATCTTTCGTCCGGAGCTCATCCCATGGTTCCGTCAGTCTATCCATTCCGAATGATTCACCAACATTCGACGGGCCAGTCGCTAGTGCAAAAACAAAACAAAAGTTATCAATCAGCAGAATTTTCAGCAAGTTTTTAATCGCGCGTATACTCGTGCAACAAGACATTCAGTAAGTGTAACAAGTGGCTGCAAGTTTAACACGTTGACAATGAAATTATTCCCAGATATCGACTATTTTTCGCTGGATCAAATGGCTGAAGCCGAACATGGCAGCGAGCGAAACCTCACGGAGCAGGAAGACAAAGAGGACGAAGATGAGTTTTCCACGTACTTCTTGAACAGAGTCGACATTCCAGATGATGGCGATAAGGTAGGATTCAAATCGAGTGATGTGTCATAACTAATACTTGCGAACGATGTCATCACACGGAGTCTCAAGGTCGGCAAATCTCGTTTTTGTTATCACGAGAATCCGCGCATCCCATGCTTCAACAACGCCTTTCCAAAGTTTATCTCCGATTCAACTCAATTTCGTATGTTTTAGCCCGGATTCAGCTTTTCTAAGCTGTTGGCTTACACTGGGCCTGGGTTTTTGATGTCAATCGCTTATCTGGACCCAGGAAACATCGAATCTGATCTTCAGTCTGGGTTTGCAGCAAAATACCAGCTGTTATGGGTGCTGCTCTGGGCGACGATTCTCGGCCTGGTCATGCAACGGCTAGCGATGCGAATCGGCATCGTCACAGGACTGCATTTGGCTGAAATGTGCTACAGACAATACAAAAAGGTGCCGAGACTGATTCTTTGGGTAATGATTGAAATCGCAATCATCGGAAGTGATATGCAGGAAGTCATCGGAACGTAAGTGTTATACAATTGCGTGTTTTTGATTCACAAGAAACCATTTTATTTACAGAGCGATTGCTATTTACCTGTTATCGTCCAAAGCGTAAGATAACGAACCGACATTTGTTGTTGACAACGTGTTTATCGGTTATTTTCTAGGGTTCCTCTGTGGGCAGGCGTGATTATCACAATTCTCGATACTTTCACGTTCCTCTTCCTCGACAAGTATGGTTTGCGAAAGCTGGAGCTGTTCTTCGGGCTGCTCATCACAATGATGGCAGTTTCCTTCGGCTACGAGTTCATCGTGGTGAAGCCAGAGCTTGGAGAAATCGCCAAAGGGTCGATCATTCCTTGGTGTTCAGACTGTGATTCAAGAGCTCTGTTGCAAGCTGTTGGGATTGGTGAGTTGAATTTGATCAAGACCTTCGGTTTGTAGTTGGTACGACCTCGAAAAATAATTTTTCTTTTTTAGTTGGCGCTGTCATCATGCCACACAATTTGTATCTCCACTCTGCGCTTGTCAAATCCAGAAACATCGACAGAAAAAGCGTCCCCAAAGTCAAAGAAGCGAATTACTACTTTTTTGTTGAAGCCTGCATTGCGCTTTTCATATCATTCTTGATCAATGTTTTCGTCGTCAGTGTTTTTGCACATGGCCTTTATGGAAAAACCAACGACGACGTGCTGCAGTCATGCAACGGAACCGTCCTTTACGATGAAGCTAAATCCATATTTACTGGAGATGATCTAGATGTTGACATTTACAAAGGCGGAATTTTCCTGGGATGCAGTTTCGGAGTCGCTGCCATGTAAGATTCCACTCACAGTTCCACTCTTTCCAAATCTCACAGTTTCTTGTTTAGGTACGTTTGGGCAGTCGGAATCCTCGCCGCCGGCCAAAGCTCAACCATGACTGGTACTTACAGTGGTCAATTCGCCATGGAAGGCTTTTTGAACTTGAAATGGGCGCGTTGGCAAAGAGTTCTGGTAACTCGAATGATCGCAGTTATTCCAACGTTCAGCGTCGCTTTCTTCAGTGAAATCAACCAAGTAACGAAGATGAACGATTATCTGAATGCAGTTATGGTGAGTGGACACAGACAGTTGATACACTTCATTGTGTCATGTTAGTTAGTCATTGCTGATTAGCAAAAAAAAAGCGGTCACGCAGCTTTACTGGATGATGAACTCTGATTCATTGTTTTAATAGGTTTTAATCAACAAAACATTGATTTTTTCCTTTAACAAACATTAAATTTCAGGCCCTTCAACTTCCGTTTGCGACAATTCCCTGCATTGCATTTTCGTCATCGCCCAAAATCATGGGAGAGTTTGTGAATGGATTCGGGAACAAAGTCGTCGCCATTCTACTAAGTGTCGTAGTTATTGGAATCAACATATTCTTCGTTATTACGAAAGTGAACGAGGCTGACTTGTCTGCTGGATGGATCTCGTTAATCGGTAACAATGTTCACTAACTTTAAAACACAAAACTCAGGTTTTCTCTGTTTTAATATCTTCGATATTGATTTTATCACAAATCTTAACTTTTTTCTAAATCTACAACAAAACTTGATTCTTCTTAATTTACTTTTAGTAATTTTCGCCGTTTTGTACATAATCTTCAACATCTATTTGGTGATCCATATGGCATGCTCAATGGGAAACACGCGTTTGACGCAGTATTCTTTCGTTCAGAAATACGTTCTGAAGAATTCAGGTGCGCTGATGGAAGACGCCAGCAACCAAAACTCATACTCGAGGTAAGAATCTCGCCACGCTCCACCTGCAGTTCTTCAATCTCTACTAACACACTTCACTCTTATTATTCCCTTTAACTCACTAGACCTCTTCTCTCTTCCGAATCGTGATATTGATCGGCCAAAAACAAAATTTATCAGTCTCTGGTGATTTTAAAACTCAAACCAAATACTAAATCCTCTCATAATCATTGTGCCTTTTTGCGTCTTTCAACATTTCCTGTATAACTTGGTGATTGTTGCACATCTCGAGGAAAATAAAAGGTGATCAAAAGATTACAAAATAATCTAGAATTTTTATAGCTGTAACGTTAGTCAAATAAAAAGACGTCCTAACGACGACCCAGGGGTTGCCCATGAGTCTTGCCATTTATAGTTTATCTTGCGGCGGTATGTATAAATATTCTTCACCACTCGATCAGACACAAAACTAATTGTTAACTGAAAACTAAACAGCATTCAAACTTTTATTAATTAGTGTGCAATCAACTGAGACTGTACACCTTGAAAAGTTTTTGGTTTTTTGACTTTCTTAAATACTTGTTCGATGTAAACTTGTCAAAGACCTTTACAAGAAAGAAATAAAGTTTATAAAGCTCAAGCAGAATGTCTTTCAATGAACCTCATAATAGGTCAATGGCTGTTTGTGTCTTTCCTCTCTCACGACAGTTGTTTAGCTATGGCTGATTACGCTGAGTGCGTATCCAATTTGTCTCAATAGTTTGACTTTTGATTTGATTTTTTATCTCATTATTTACCGATTGAGTGGAAATTGTCAATGGTGGTTTTCGAGCCGAAGAAAAAGTTTCTTATATAAAATATTTTCACTCAACTTGAGCTCTCAGTTGGCTTCAAGATATAGAATCGAACAGTTAGACGGAATTAAAAACAGTTAAGCATGGAAAGGTGTAAGCAAATTGTGATTGTCGCTTTGTTGGCGCTTTGTGAGTTGAATGTGATGGCGAAGCCAGTTGAAGACGACGACAGGATGTCGATGAGAAAATTGATGGACCAGGATGGAGCAGCTTCGTATTTTTATAGGGTAAGACATGATTTTTAAAGTGAAGACTTAGTGATTGAACAAATGACAAATGAAATTAGGTTGACAACAACGGCCCACCTCAGATGTATTACTTGACTGCGGATGATCTCAGTGGAAAGTATTACAACAAACCAGCAAGTCTAGTGCACAAAACGACAGCACCTCTGGCTTATAAAAGCCCAGCTTCACTGGTGTACAACCAGCCATCACCAGTTATCTACACCAAACCATCTCCAGTGTTTTATCATCAAACAAACACGCAACCGTACATTTACAACGCACCTTACGCGGCTGCTTACCCAATCAGCTATTACCCGCCGAAGCCTAAAAGCAATTTGTTTGTTCCATCTCAGGAAGTGATAGCAAGTGGTTCGGACGAATCTGACGATGAGTCATCTTCATCAAGCTCGGAGTCAGGCGAAAGTGGAAGTGATGAAATGAAATCGAGATTCAGCCACGATGAAGACGAGAGCAAAGAAGAAGGTGGAAAATCTAACGAAGAAAAGTTTCTCAAGAAAAGCGGGAAAAAGTCAAACAAAGGTTACAACCATGAACTGAAATTCGAGAAGGGGAGAAAGGGATCACACAACACTGAGTTTGACACTGGAGATGAAGGCGAAGAAGGCGACAAAAAAAACTCGCATTACGACGAGTCGGAAAAGCACTCAGAAAACCACTCGGAAGACGAAAAATCTAAAGGCGGTGAACACGGTCACAAGAAGAATCATAAGAAGGGATCCAAGTCCAAAGGATATCACAACGTTTTCATGAAAGACGAATACAAGAAAGACCACACTTTTTACGGTAAGCGAGGTTGCTCGTCGGTTTGCATTTTCTATTTATGAAATATTTCCAGATACCGCTGATCACGAAGGCCATTATAAGAAACACGGTTCAGAGAACAAGAAAAATCTTGCAGAAGAAGGTGATCACAAGAAGGGTTCGCACTACAATGCAGCATCAGCTGAACATCACAACTCGAAGAAGGGCGGATCTGATAAGGGCAGCTACGACCAGAACGACGAGGGCCACAAGAAAAAGTCAGGCCATGCTGAGAAGCATTCCCACCATGAAAAGTTCGGGAAAAACGGTGCGATTGACCACCATAGTGAACACTCCACTAAACATTGATTTTGAGTCATGGCTGCTTTTTATAAGAAGAAGTGTACAAATCGCAATTACTTTCAACTGCTAGAAACTAACTTTTTTATTGATTGAATGAACAATTGTACAAGCTTTGAGCTTTGACAAATAAAATTTGAAATGCTTTCTACATCGTTATTTGCACCTTTCTTTGTTTGATTTAATTATCTTGGAACCACGACGTGCGTAATTGAAGTCGGTGGCAGTGCTGGAGGTCTTTGTTTAATCTGTGTGATATTCATGTCATTATCGGAATGCTTATTCACAGTAAATGTAAAATGAAGAAAACAAATTGATTACTGACCACATCTCAAGTTTGTAGATTCGAGAATGGCCAAGAACAGGAAGGTTTGTTTATGGTTTTTAGAACGGTAGGTTAAGAACACATTGATTAGCGCAGAAAAATTAAGGTTGCCAGCTAATAAAAGCTTTAATTAGATTAACATATGACTACGCGAATGTCATCTCAAATTATCTAATTGATGGAATTATTCAAAATAGAGTAAGTCAATCAATGTGTCTTTACTGGATACAATGTTCCTACAAATATTTATTTTTAACGGTTTATTTATTTTCAAATTTTTAACGGAAAACTATTTTTCGAACCAGTTGTACCGCTTTCATCGCATTCTCTTGTTATTCTCCCCTCGCCGCACCGACGAGTAGACGGTGAGAGCTGAGAACGAAACAGTGTAATTTAAGTTTTCGTCGGGTGAAGTTGTTTATTTTATTTTAAAATTCTGATTTTTGCCTTCTTGGACCAGAATTTCTCGTCGCATACCGACTGCACAAGGCCGTTATAAGCCGTCAGGTTATTGCGGCTGTGTTTTGCTCTCTACCGCAGGAGTAAGCAAGTTGAAATTTAGGTGAGAGGCGCCGTAAAATTAAACTAAAACAATATTCGAGTCGGAAATCAACCTAATTTCGGCTCTACGCCGTATCTAGTTAGGAATTAGAACAAGCAATAAATTCCAGCAAGACCGAACAAGTTGTTTAGTTGTTCCTTCCAAGCTACATTGCGTCATTGTCTGAGGAGAGAAGAAAGAAAAGATTCTGTCTGACCTCAGGCGTTATAAAGAAAGAAGAGGAAAAGAAATAACAACAAGAAAACTTCCCGAAATTCCTCGCGTCAGGTAGTTTCTTACGAAGGAACACAACACTGCAGATTCCGAGTGGAGATGCATTTATGTAATGATCTTCCGTGATCACGTTTGAAAATTCCACCTTCAAAGAAGTCTTTCCCGTCACATCGCTCGCCTACTTTCGTTAATGTTTTTTGCTTATTTAACAACTCGTTACATCGTGTCAATACTTATATTTCTGCGCACTCCAAGTGCGCTTAAAATTAAACTCATTTTTTCGATTGTTCGAGTGCGAAGCCGCGGAAAACATAACTTAAACTTGATACTATTAATAAACATAGAAATTAGGCAGATGAAACATGAAAACAGACTGATTGAACGACCTTGTATCTGGAGCGCGTGTGTTTTGATGACGTCGTAAGGAAAATAATAATTGTCCTTCGCCAGAGAAATCCTTGAACTCTGTTGCATCGTGGAAAAGTGTGTGCAAAAAGGAACGAACACATCAAAAACCTTTTTTCCTTTATAGAATCTGCGCATTCGAGAGAAAGTGTTTTCAAGGAGAGCCTCCGTGTAAAGGAAAATCTCGTGGAAAACTCGTTCACAAAAACGTTCTTTGAGCAGAAAACAATATTTTTCACTAATTAAATTAGATTGACTGTGCCGTATAAGGTTTCATTCCTTTGCTCAAGCAAAAATCCCACAATATTTGCTCAAATTAAAGCGCTGTCTAAACGAAGTTTTATTAAAACAGCGCAAACAAAGTGATAAGCGCGGTGGAAAATAATCAAATTGCGTTGATTCAAAACTATTTAGACTAACAAACTGAAATTGTCGTGTGATAACACTTCACCCAATCTCAGTGTGTCGGGCCAGAGTATTCAGAATTTTCGAGCGTTCAACTCAGTTGCCTGGAAGTGGACGGAAAAATGATCGCACCGCTCAAAAAACCATCGCAATCGATTAAGGAAAAAATGAAAATCTTCGAACCGCAAGTTATGTAGCTAAACGATTTGTGCAATTTTTATTCAGAAGTGATGTCGATTTGATTGCAAACGACTGGAATTGTGCTTTGTTTGAATCCAGCACAATTAGAGCGTGACATTGCTTATGAATTATGATCTGAAAAAAAAAACAAAAAAAACTACTGAGGCTGATTATGTAACGATGAATATCTTAAAGTGCCATAAAACCCCAAATAATGCTCGCAGCTGATTTTTCATGTCGTTTCTTTCCACTTACAGATGACGATTTGTTTGAACACAGCGAAAGCATAAAAGCTGAGATGATTTCTTCGAACATTGCACGTGACGATGAAGGACTCGTCCTTCCCAAAAAGCTGCGAAATCCAGTGTTGGAGTCATCGGATCGCCAAAACTTGCACAGAGAACTGCTGTTTAATCAGAAGATGTGAGTTTTTCCCCTCGTAACCAGTGTAATAAAATTAATTCCAACCTTTTTTAGTGGCAAGACAGTTCTCAACCAGAAAACTGAACTGCAAAGAGCCTTGGAAAAGCAAAAGGAACGACACGTCATTGCTGCTCAAAATGAAATAAACAAAGACTGTACATCGCTGCACGGAGAGTTAGGAAAGGTCATCATGGAGCGAGCTCAAAAGAATAAACCGAAAGATGAACAAGCCTCTTGTAACAATACTGATCAGTTGAACGAAGAATATTTAAAAGCTCGGGCTAAGTTACGCGGCTGCAACAAATACACTTGATATGACTGTCCAGTCGCCGAGTCGTTCAACTCAATTACATCAACAGTTTCGCAATAGTTTAATTTCTGTTCAAAAACAAACAAATTTTAAGAAGAAAAAACTATATTGCAAGCCGGAAAAAGCCAAGGAAGCGGTCTCTATAATCATTTGTCACATTTGTTTAAAGTTAGCTTAGTGATTTTACTGTGAGAACGATAAAAGTGAAGAAAATTTCGATGTTTAAAGAGTTCAGTTTAATTTGTTTAGGGTAGATTGACAAAATTGAATAATTGTTGTTGCAACTCAAATAACTCTCAAGCTAATCGGCAAACACACAGCAAAATCTCAAACAATTCAGATTTATTATTTAAGAGTGAAGTGAATCGAATTTAAATACCCCGCGGAGAACATGTGAATACAAAATCAACTTGAAACAGTTTCAAATATTTTAACATAGTAGATAAGAGATGAGAGAATATATTTTTATAATCCTCAATTTGAAACGATGATATCGATTTCGGTGTACGCATTTTGCTTTTACGAAAACCTTGTAGTAGAAACTATCGTTTTGTAATTCGGTCGTTAATTTAAAGCATTGTGATTTCAATAAACTAATAATTCCAATTCAAACAAATCTTGTTGGGAAACTCCGGTCGTAATGAAGATTTTCAGCATCAAACCGATAAAGTTTTCTGCAACTTCATTTGAATGGAAACTGGCGGAGAAGACAGTTGAAAGTACATGAAACTGCTGTCAAGGTCAACTTTATCCGAGACTTTGAATATAGAAAAAATGTTAACATCTTCATGTTTGGGAAAGATTGAATAAAGGACGAACGCCAGTTTAGCAATCATAATTTCATAATCTGAATGAAGTTGGTGAAGACAATTGAATGTTAGTAACAACTGCTATCAGGGAATACTTTATGACTTTTTAATAGAAAAATGTTACGATCTTAAGTTCTTTTATGAATTGAAGGACGAATGTAAGTGTTTTAAACGATTGACATGAGAATTAAACACACTTTAAATCTGCAATTTCAAATTGCTTACTTGGTTTTGTATAAAGTAGTCTCTGCTGCCTTGAAATTCCAATCTTCACTTTCCCGAAGTCGCGCATTAAGATCTTCAAGTTCTTTAATTAATTTATGGACGGTTGGAAGTGTATTAAATAAATGACATGAGAACTAAACGCAGTTAAAGCCTTACGTTTTAAAATCCCTCCTATGTCTAGCATAAAGTAGTCTCTGTCACTTTTTAAATTCCAATGTTCACTTTCCCAAAGACACTCAAACTGTTCGCAGCATAATCTCTGGGAGAGAAAAGCAACATAAAATATGCTGAAGAGTCTTAAGATGCGATCACTTGGAGCGGTGTTCTCTCGCAATGATCTTTCTAATCTCTCTCGCTCCCCATTTAACATCTTCAACGCAGAAAATCTGTCACTGTGTGGGGTTGCAAAGTCGATACACAAAGATCGCTTGTGGCGGAGTGGAGAATTATGCTTTTCTTCTACTGCACTGGCCGACGAAAAGAACGAAATCTTTTGAGTTTCACTGCTCAACTTCACATTTAGTCGCGAGTCGGAGAGTGAAGTGATGAGTCGTAAAAAGCAAAGCTGAAGAATTTTTCTGGTTGTTTAATAATTAAGAAAGAAAAAAATTTGGTACATAAAATCATTATCTCTAATTGTATTTACATAGGAAAGTGATTAAACTTATCAAATTTGATGAATATTATACAATTCGGACGTATATAATATTCAATTTACGAGTTACAAGTCACTTTCAGTGGAAAAGTTTTCATGTGTTTTTCATTGAAACTAAAAATTTATTTTAGTGCAACTATTGGTGTGTCTGAAAAGCAAAAAAGAAAGAAAGAAGAAAGAATCTTGTTGTATTTATCAACATATCGCTGTTTCGTAGTTCTATTTTAAACTAGTGTTCAAACATTTCTTGTGTAAGATGAGTCTTTGATTCTTGAATGCATAAAACATACGAGTGCATATGTCTTGAGCGAGCCATGCATAAATATTTTCATAATTCCTTCACAATTCTCGTGAAGGTTCTGCTGTAAAAATTGATAGCTCGACGTACTTGATAGTTCAAAATTTACATGAATGGAATCATTGATAAAACAAAAAGGTTATCAAAAAATTAAAAGTGACGACATCGAAACCATTTCTTGTGTTCGGGAAAATTGTGCATTGATGAGATGTCATTAATAAATGATCGGCGGAGCATAAATATTTACGAACCCGACGACTGAAATGAAACGAAAAGATGTGCACAGCATCATTTTGGATTTTGTGAACATGTTTGTGAACTTTCCGTAGTGCTTCGAGTATGACTGTTATCAGCTTCGAAAACGGAAGTTATAATGTGGATTTTTTGTGAAATAATTGAAAAATGAATAATGAAGACGTTCATTATCAAAAAATTTGTCTTTTAGGATCAAACTTGCTTTGCATAAACGGACTATCACAGGCCTTCGCTATGGCCAACTTATTAAGCGATCCGAGGTTTCTCGTCCTCGTTTCGTTTTTCATACTTCTTATAAGTAAGAATTGACAAGTGCAATTGCCATTGAACCAGTGCTTAGATTTGACCCCACTTTTTGCAGATTTAAGTGCAACAAACTCACAGAACCCGCAATTTCAACCACTGCCACCAAGGGTCAGACCTCAACGACCAGGCGTGCAACGAGGTGAGCTTTTCATAATCGACAGCGTGTTCCCGGCTTAAAAAATCAAAATTCCAAAATTTCTGCCAATTTCACTCGAGATTTTTCGTCACGAATCAATCTTTAACCGCATTTTATCATTGACCATTCATTCTTCCTCGTCACAATCTCTCAAGAAGTCTTGCTAAGAACTCGAAAGCCACCCCAAATCAAAGTGAAAGAGCAACGAGGTGATCAGACACCTGACGACGACCTGAACGATCTCAACGTTGTCTCTTCTTATCCCCAGAACTTAATGTTGCCGTTTCGAAAAGGTTTCTCTTTTTGCATTCTTCATGTTTTATGGAAATGGAGCCCTTTTATTAAACTTTCTTGCGTATTCCTCAAAATTTACTTACACATAAGTTTGAAAATTCCATGTTCAGCATAAACATTCATACAGTCATGCTGCGTTTATAACAATTTTGACGTAAACACAACAAATTATTAACGAATTTGATTCAGTTCGCGTGCAGCAAAAAATAAACCCGAGGCTCCACCCTTGCGAGCAGAGCAGTTGTTACCCCGCCACCGGCAATTTGCTGATCGGCAGAGAGAACCGGCTTCAAGCGTCGTCGACATGCGGCATCAACGGCCCCGAACGATTCTGCATCGTATCCCATTTGGAAGAGAAGAAATGTTTCCTGTGCGACACCAGACGTGAGACCGAAAATGACGTCCACTTGAACCATCGAGTCGGGCAGATCATCTACAAGTTCAGACCCGGGTATTTTCATATTCATTTCTTGTGAAATTCCAGCGTTGACAATCGTTAATTTCTCAGCACACTCGAGAACTCGTGGTGGCAATCTGAGAACGGACAGGAAAACGCCACAATTCAGCTGGATCTGGAAGCGGAATTCCATTTCACTCATTTGATCATCGTGTTTGCCACCTTCCGACCTGCCGCTATGCTAATTGAACGATCCTACGATTTCGGAAGAACTTGGCATGTCTACAGACAATTCGCATCGAATTGCGCCGAATCTTTCCCGAACACCTTGACCGAGTCAAGAAACATCACCGACGTCGTCTGTGATCACCGCTACTCGAGCGTTGAGCCGTCGAAGAACGGAGAAGTCATCTTCCGAGTGTTGCCGCCAAACATGAACATTGAGAATCCCTACGCCGACCACGTGCAAAATATGCTGAAAATGACGAATTTGAGAATCAACTTTACAAAGTTGCACTCGCTTGGTGACACCTTGCTCGACGATCGGTCAGAGATCCAGGAGAAATACTACTACGCCATCTCCAACATGGTCGTTCGTGGCTCGTGTTCTTGCTACGGCCACGCATCGCGATGCCTGCCCCTGGAAGGATTCGACACTCAGAACGACATGGTTCATGGCAGGTGCGAGTGCACTCACAACACTAAAGGCTTGAACTGCGAACACTGCGAAGACTTTTACAATGATCTGCCATGGAAGCCAGCGCTGGGAAAGCAAACCAATGCTTGCCAAAGTAAGAATCGACTGAATTTGACGATAACGAACTTAATTTGTTCAAGTCAAAATCGTTTCGCTTAAAAAATCTCTTGAATTCATAAAATTCCCTTTAATCTCCACAGAATGTAACTGCAACAACCATGCAATCAGTTGCCACTTTGACCAGGCTGTTTATGAGCACTCGGGACGAGTCAGCGGGGGAGTTTGCGATAACTGCGAACACAACACTCAAGGTCAACACTGCGAACAGTGCGTGCCGTTCTTCTACCGCGACCCGAATGAAGACATTCAGAGTCCGTATGCTTGCAAGTCGTGCGATTGTGACCCAATTGGCGCTCTTGATGACGGTATTTGTGACTCAGTTCCCGACCCAGAAGGCGAAGTTGAAGCCGGCGCTTGTCACTGCAAGACTAACGTGAAGGGGCGTCGATGCGATCACTGCAGAGAAGGCTTCTGGAACTTGACGGAATCAAACCCAGAAGGTTGCGAAGCTTGCACTTGCAACACTCTCGGCACAGTGAATAATCTCGGATGCAACATCAACTTCGGAGACTGCACGTGCAAACGTTTAGTCATGGGCCGTGATTGCGACCAGTGCATGCCGGAGACTTACGGATTATCTGAAGAGAAAGACGGATGCAAGCCTTGCGACTGCGATCCAGGTGGTTCCATCGACAACAACTGCGACGTTCTCACCGGAGAGTGCAAGTGTCGGCCATACATGCACGGGCGAGCTTGTAACGAACCAAAACAACATCATTTCATCCCGGACTTGCGCATCATTTCTGAAGCTGAAGGTTCATCCACGGTGAGTTGTGAATTGCGATGAATTTGAACGAGTTTTAAGAAATTTATTAATCTAGGTTTGCGAAAGCACGTCGAGCTATGGAAACTGCACGATCGTCGTGCGTGATCCATACCCAGATCGCCCGCCCTCATGGACTGGCCCCGGTTTTCTCAAGGTTTACGAAGGCGGTGACATCAGCTTCACCGTCGACAACGTCCCGAAAACCATGAACTACGACGTCCAACTTCGTTACTCGCCGCAAATCAGAGGCAGCTGGGAAGACGTTAGAATCAGCGTCGTTAGACCGGACGGAATCGGACATGAAAGCATGTGTTTCAATAGCAGCCCGCTCGAAGAACAAGAGCACACGCTACGTCTGAACGAATATGACACCAGCACGATTGCACTGCCCGATTTGTGTTTAGAAGAAGGCAAAACGTACAAATTCATCGTCTCGTTCCATCGTCAAAGCCCTTTCGAACCAAATCCAAAGGCACAGATTCTTGTTGACTCGGTAAGCTGATGAAATTGATGATTTTAAAACGAATTTTGATGATTTCTTCGACATTCAGTTGACGTTGATCCCACGCATCGAAATCACTTCGATTTTCAGTGGATCCACTCCAGCTGACTACAGAAAGCAAGACTACGACTATTTTCGTTGCAACGACTCTTACTACGATGTCGGCATTCGTGACATCAACAAACGCTGCGAAGAACTCTTCCAAATGGCGGGAACTTTGGTCTACGATGGCGCTTCACGTGAGTTGATCAAGAAATTCTTTTAACCGATCGCGATTTATTTCAAATTATGTTCTTTCTTATCTTATCAAAAATTCGAAGAAGAAGAAATTTTCTTATTACTCAAACTTTTTACAATTTTGTGATGAAGCTTCTTGCTAAAATTTTGTTATTGCTCTTTTGCACGAGTTGGCCTGAATTAAGTCACACACAAGATTTAGAATGTAATCGTTTTCGCTTGTTTACGACTGATTTCTCAACTTTCTGTTACTTTTAGCCTGTGATTGCAACCCAACTGGTTCGTTCAGTAAGAAGTGCGAGGAACACGGAGGTCATTGCAAATGCAAACCGAACATCGTCGGCCGGCAGTGCGAGAAATGCGCACCGGGAACTTATGGATTTTCGCCGAACGGTTGCCAAGCTTGCGACTGCGACAGTGTTGGATCTAAAGATAACGAATGTGACCTGGTGACTGGACAGTGCAATTGTCATCCGAAAACTTACGGCAGAGAGTGCAACCAGTGTCAAATCGGCTACTGGAACTTCCCTGACTGCCAGCCTTGCAACTGCAATGGACACGCAGCGACTTGCAACCCGAAGACGGGAGAATGTAACTCATGCAGTGACTACACGACCGGATACAACTGCGACAGATGCATTGAAGGATACTACGGTGATCCGCTGCTTGGAAGTGAAATCGGCTGCAGACCTTGCCGATGCCCTGACACCATCGCTTCAGGCCACTCCCACGCCAGCCAGTGCGCACTCATCCCAAGCAGCAATGACGTCATTTGCTACTGCAATCCCGGATACACTGGAGTTAAGTGCGATGTTTGTGATGACAATTACTACGGAAACCCAGAAAAGCCTGGTGGTTCATGCCAGCAGTGCGAGTGTAACAACAACGTCGACTTGGGTCGTTCAGGAAACTGCGATGCCAAGGCTGGAAAATGTCTGCAGTGCATGTTCGAGACTGACGGCGACCATTGCGAATACTGCAAGGACGGATACTATGGCGATGCTTTGCGACAAGATTGCAGAAGTAAGATTTGAAAATTTGATTTATGACTGAGTCAGTAAAATAAATTTCAATTTTAGCTTGCGAATGTGACGTTCTCGGTACCAACGGAACACTCAAGCACTGCGATCGCTACACCGGTCAATGCCCGTGCTTGCCCAACGTTGTGGGAACTCGCTGCGACGACTGTGCCAAAAACCACTGGAAAATTGCTAGCGGAGAAGGTTGTGAAGCATGCAGTTGCGACGAAATTGGTGCAAGAAGTGAACAATGTAACACGGTAAGAGCTTTTTTTGCATAATATTTTGAACACAAGTTGAATAACTGTTTTGTTATAGTACGACGGACAATGCGAGTGCAGACCAGGTTTCGGTGGACGTGCTTGTGACCAGTGCGAAGCCAACTTCTGGGGTGATCCAAATGTGGAGTGCAAATGTAAGTTTAAAGCTTTTGAATAATGAATTGAAGCTTCTTATTGAATGATCGCTGCTAAATTTTGAAGGTTTCGAGAAGAAATCGCTTCGAAATTTAATAGATTGGTCGCAATTAATTTTGATTGCTTTTTATTGTTCCAAACTAACTTTCATCATTTTATTCAGCTTGCGAGTGCAACTCTTATGGATCAGCAACTTATCAATGCAACCGTGAGACCGGTCAGTGCGTTTGCATCAAAGGAATGGGCGGTTACAAATGCGATCAGTGCGCTCGAGGCTACTTGGGTGACGCGCCTTACTGTTCACCTTGCGGTGAGTGCTTCGACAACTGGGACGATATTTTGAAAAACCTCCACGGGCAAACCGACAGCATCATTGAGAGAGCTAAGCAGATCAAGACTCAAGGTGCGACTGGCGCTTACACGAAGGAGTTTGAAGATGTTGAGAAGAAAATTGAAATTATTCGAGACATTTTGAACAACACAACCGTCAGCACGAAGGACATTAAGAAGATCAACGATCACATTGACAAGCTGCGCACCAGACTTGAAGAATCTGACAAGAGTTTGAAGATCACCGACGGTTCATTGGACAAACTCAACGATGAAATGAGTTTGGCTGCCGTGGAAATCTCGAACTTGGGAGCAAAAAGCGACAAAATTAAGTTCTTGGCAAATGAACTCAAGGATAACGCAACGAAATTGCAAGAAGCTAACGTTGAAGGTGCTTTAAACCTGACTCGTGATGCTTACAGTAAAGTTCAATCATTGTCCGACATCTACAACGAAGCAACTGAGTTGAACTTGGAAGCTGACCGTCAATGCAAGAGAATCGAAAACTTGGTCACAAGACAAGTGGAAAACGAAGGCAACTTGTTGACCAATGATAAGCAAATCGACGAACTCCAAGCTGAACTCGATCAATTGACTGCTGAGATTCCCGATTTGAACGAGCAAGTTTGCGACAAACGTGGCGAGCCTTGCGACAGTCTTTGCGGAGGTGCTGGATGCAATAAGTGCGGTGGAATTTCGTGCGAGAAGGGCGCGTTGACAAGAGCGGAGACTGCTTTGAATTATGCGCAAGACACTGAAAAAATCATCAAGGAGAAAGAACAGCAAGCCGATGATCTCATCCGATCAGTTGCGCACTCGAAAACCGAAGCTGCAGATGCCCACAAGAAATCAAATGAAACTTTCGACAAAGTTCAGCAAACTTTCAACTCAACTGAAGCTTTGCTGGCTGAAGGACGTGATTTAATTACAAACCTGACAAACGTGATTTCCAACAACACAGCATCACCGAGTGAAATAAAATCGATCGCCGAAGAAATCTTGATGTTGAACCTTCGTTTGGACCCAGAAGAAATCAAGCATTTGGCAAACAGCATCGACCAAACGGTTCTGCAGCTTGACAACGTTGACATGATCATCGAAAACACTCGCCACGACTTGGAGCTTGTCGAAAGACTCAGGGACAACGCTACAGCTGCAAAGTGAGTTATTGTAAATTTAGAAAGTTTTGAGATGTAGAACTTAAAATATTTTCAGAGCCCGCGCTGACGATGTTTTGAAACGTGCGACTGAAGTCAGCACTGCTTTGGAAGATGCCGAGGAAGCCCAAGTAATTTTCGTAAATTAACCATGAAAACTTTAATTCAATTGATTGTTCACAGAAAGCCGCTCGTGATGCCATCAAAAAAGCAAACGAAGACATCTCGACAGCAAAATCCGATTTGGAAGAAGTGTGTAGTCTTAACCAGCTTTCTTTGCAGTTTTTAAAATCTTTTCATTACTTCCCAGATCGACACAGACACCAGCAACGCCAGAGACAGCGCCAATCAAACAGCAGCTGCTGTGGAAGCCTTGCAAGGCAAGCTGAACAAATTGCAGAAGAAGTTCTTGAAGAATGCCCATGACGCTAAGGAAATCAAAATTCAAGCTGATGCTGTTAAAGATTCGGCATCGAACACTCATGAAAAAGCTAAAAAGGTTTGATTGCAATCAGTTGAAGGAGAAAAGTTTGATTTAATTTGATTTTCAGCTAAACAATCAATACGTGCAAGCAAACGACACTTTGACTTCAAAGTCGTCGTCTTCAGAAGTCGCTCGGGAACGTGCCCAGCAGTTGCTTCAAAGAGCTTCACGTATCACTGTAGACACCACTAGCAAGCTGCGTGAACTCAGAGGTAAATTCACACAAAATCATTTCCGACAAATTTTCTTTAAATTTTCTACAATTTTTCTTCCAGAAATGGTGTCAGTCGCGACATCCAACGACGCTGAGCTATCAGGAATGAGACAGAAAGTTGTGCGACTCAACGGCGAGATAGATGCTTACATCCGACGAATCAGATCCGACGCTGACCGCTACCGTTCATGTACTTCATAGAGATTCGAACTCAATCTCTTGCTGTCTATTTAAGTTTTAAAGAAAATTAAAATTCCTATTTTATACGAACGACGACAGGAGAAAACTTTCGGATGACCGTAGATAAATATTGATCATAGCACATAAAACAAACTTTAAAGTGCCAAAAATACTTAAAGTAAGAAAAAAATTACCTTCAAATTGCATTTGCCACACAAAAAATATAATTTGATAAAGATGAAAATACTTTGAATCTTAGAGTTAGAGTTTTGTACTTGGAAGAATATTAATAGAAATAAAGTTTCCTAACACGCTGCCATTTTAAATCTGTAAGAAACTGAGTTTTGAATATGAACTGATTCCTGATGATGTCATCGGATATTATCATCTAGATTAAGTTTCATTGCACAAAGTCTTAATAGTCAGCTGATAAAGCTTAACAAATTTTGCAAAGGACTTGATTATCGCCAAATTATCGCTATCAGTTGTAATAAACCGATAGAATTGTTATGCATTGCAAAGCCCAACAGTTTTCTTAGTTTTCTTCGAGGTTTCAACTTGTTCAGACGTAGATCGACTAAACTTCTTAAATTTTAATCAAAATGGGTTCATTGAGAATTTGTGATTCTTTGTCTATGCAATCAGCACTGTCAGACGTAACTGACGAGTCAGGAACAACATTAGAATCGATTTTTGTCGCATCGGAGATCAGAAGATACGAACTTGAAAGTTTCGCAGCTTTCAACCAAGTGATTGACAGATGTCAGCTGTTCGATCAAATGGTTTATTCGCAATTTAAATCCAGAACGACGATCAATGCGATTGATTGTTACACAACAAGAGTCCGGCAATCGATCACATCGAATATAGAAAGTGTAATGGTTGAAATCGATGAAAATTTCTCTCAAAGTGACAATTCATCGACAAAAAAACTTATCAAACCCAAACGGTCAAAACATAAACGAACCAAAATCCTTTTCGCGATATCAGGCGGCCTTGTTGTGTTGTTGAGTTGTCTAATTCCTACTGTGTATTATCTGATACAATCGGAAAATGTCTGCTACACAACGTCGTGTATTTTAGAATCGGCGAGAATACTTGGAAAAATGAATCAGCAACATGAACCGTATGTGTAGCTAGTGACGTTGGTCATTATCGCCCGATTATAAACTTTATTGGCTTAAACTTCTTTATCAGGTGCACGGACTTCTATGCTTTTGTTTGTGACAATTTTGACAAGGTAGGTAGCATCATGTTGCAACGATATGGTTATCAGTACTTTAGAAAGCATTGTTCACTTTTAATTAAGGAAACGGTAATTCCACGTGAGAAATCCAAAATAACATCAATTAGCGCCGCTGAAAATGAAATGAAGCGTCAGCTGTTATCGCTGTTGATTAAACCCGTTGAAGAAAATGAAATCGAACCGTTTCAAAATGCAAAAAAGCTTTTTAAAGCGTGCAACGACATCGATGCCATTGAAAGCACGGGAAAAAAAGAAGTTCTGCGGTTGCTGAAGTACAATCCAGTTGTTGGTATAGAAAAGTGGTCAGAATACGAGCCGCGATGGAAATGGCAACGATTTGATGAACAAGCATACAACTATGGCATGTTAGGACCTTACTTCTTGTCATTCGAATTTATGACAGATCCTAGAAATTCGAGAAAGCAGATAATCAAAGTAAGATATTATGATCTTTGAAGACTAATCAGTTGAAAAAAATTACTTTATTCACTAAAACCAAAGATTGGTCCACCGAAAATGATAATTGACCGAGAATCTCTTCTGAACAACGCTGAGCTGGTTCAAGTTTATTACAATTACCAAGTTGATGTGGCTGAGCTTTTGGGCGCAAATTATACGAAAGCAAAAGTTCAGATGCGTGAATCTCTAGATTTTGAAATCCAGATAGCGAAGGTATGGTTGGTAATTGATAAATGACAATTGACTTGATAATTAATGAATTTTTTTGTAAACCACAAAATGTTAAATCCTTTTTATGTGAATCTTAAGACTTTAAAGCTTACTCTAAGTTTTGTCGTTTATTGAAAAGTTCAACTGCTTGTAATCGTTTCTAATTTAATTTATCAAGTCACGACCCAATCAGCCTTTGATATTGATCTTTAACTAATCGTTCCTTAAACCCAAAGATTTCTGTAGACACAAGCAAGAGTCACAGGAACATTTCCAACACTCACACCATTTCTTCCTTAAACGACGACTATCCTTACAACGATTGGCTGACGTACTTTCAAAACTTGCTGCCTGATGGAAATTTGACTCTAAGCGACAGGGTTTTTGTGGAAGTTCCAAGTTACTTTAAGAGTCTGGGAAAGCTTATTTCGACAACACAGAAAAGAGCTTACATAAATTATGGTTTCTGGAGAATGACTTACGATTCCACGAGTTTCTTGCCGAGTGCTTTCAGAGGTCGCCATCAAGAATATCAGCGAAAAATATCCGGCCGAGAAACCAATGAACCTCGAGAGTTTGAGTGCGTTGACATCACTCTTGATTACTTCACAGTTGCTGTTGGTGTAATGTACGCACGACAGCAGTTGAAAGAACGCGAAAGCTTCGTTGACATTGAAGAAAAAATATCTGAAATGTTTGGATACCTAAAGATAGCCGTCAAAGAAATAGTTCAAGAAGCTGACTGGATGGACAATGAAACAAAAACTTCTGCAATGGAACTAATTGATGAAATGACAATGCAAATTGGATCTTCTGCCGATGACATTGAAGATCAAGAAATTATCAAGCACTACAAGGCACCAGGCGACTTTAATATAACAGAAAATAAGTTTTACGAGTCGACAAGAAGTCTAAACATCGCATACCGGACTCAGTCGAAATTGGGAATCGTCGGACATGAAAATTACTTAAAAGACAAACTAACTCCCAGCTTTAAGGCGGAATATTCTTTCGAAGATAACCAAATCAAAGTTCCAACAGTGCTTTTGAAATATTTCTTCAAGAACGATCGTCCAAACTTCAGTAACTTCGGTGCAATTGGATTTGTTATTGCTAGAAAGATGATGCGCGCTGTTACTAGCAACCTAGAGAAATGGTGGACACCAGACACGAAAGAAAACTTCACGCAACAGTCAGAGTGTTTAATCGAAATGTACGGAAACTTCACTGAAACTTTAACTAACTTGAGTTTGAAGGGTGAAAGCACGCTGAAGGAAAACATCGTTGACAACAGTAAATTTTCTTAAATTTTTAAGCTTTCAATTACTATAAAGACATTTTCAGGTGGACTTAAAGCAGCTTACAAGGCTTATGTTCTCTGGAACAAGAAAAACACCGACTCCTTGCAGCCTGGTCTTTCCTTCAGCCCCAGACAAATGTTTTGGATTTCAGCTGGTCAGATTTGGTGTTCATCGCATCGCGAACAAGCCATGAAAGAAATTATCTCAAAAGGGTCAAAGTCCCCCGATCGCTTCAGAACAACTGGAAGCGTGATCAACTCTGAGGAATTTGCAAAAGACTTCGAATGTGCTGAAGGATCACCGATGAATCCTGTTACAAGATGCGAAATTTGGTGAAAATTGAACGTAAAAACGGAGAAATTTTATCTTTAACTATAAATTCATACGATTAAACCTTGTGTAGTTATTACAAATCGCATTTATTGTTTCTCCGGAAAGTAGTTCACATTGAATTAGGTTTAAAGTGAAAAAATGCTGAAAGCCTCGAGCAGAATATTTACGTCATCGACTCGATAAGACTTGCTCTGAGATTTGTTGTAATTTTTGACGGTTGGCTTTCATTAAGTTTGAAAATGCTTTCAATGACCGAAAGTTCTGTGCTGGTTGTCGTGATACCACAGAACGCTGTCCAATCGTTAACAACGATACCTGCTGCGAGCAACTCGCTGCCTCTGTTCACCGTGCCGGCCTTTAACGGAGAATGACAAATGATTAATAATCGATTCTAACATTGCGAAATTTCGTTTTACTCACAACGAGTGGAATTTGTAAGAGTGATGACAATTCGTCAAGCTCTTGAGCTGTTGTTTTCGGGTGAATGATTCCACCTTGATTGTTCAGAACTGAGTAAGCACCAACGAGGCTGTTTCCAGAGATGGTTTGACGGAAAACTTCGACGCCGAGCACATCCGATATGATTTCTACAATAGAACTTGATGTTTCACCGCCGATACCAAGAATTGCACATTTTCTTACCTTCAGTTTCTCTGTCGATGTCAGGATGAACGAGAGACACATAGTCGTTGCAAGCGATGACATTTCCCAGGGCCGAGAGTCGTTCTTCGACTCGCTGGATTTTCACTGCGTCTGGAAGTGCGTTTCTCAAATGCTGAAGTTCCAAGTCTGTGGTCGAGTGTGGCACCAAAAGTCCTTTGCGGTTTCCAACGGTGAGCCGGCCTATGATGCGGCATCCAGCTATACTTGCATGCACGACACTGATCGTTTCTGATAGTTCGCCCTCGAAAACACTAAAATTCCACATGAGTTTGTAAGGTTACGAATAAATTCTCCAAAATTGTTTACCTGTAGAACGCTTCCGATCCACCGATTGCCGTCAAGCAGTAGGTATTGGTGAGCTTGGCAAAAACGCCGATATCGCTTGAGTTTTCAAATTCCGCACGTAGAGCCATCGCAATTTAAATTTCCTTGCTCGAAATTGTTTTTATGTTTTCCTTCTCTAAATTTGAAAGGGCGCAAAACTAGGTGCGAGATTTTCAAACTCGAAGTTCAACGGACATTGTCGATATTTTTTGGAGAACTAAGCTTCGTCAATCTGGCAACTTGATGATCATGGATTCATTACCATCCACTGAGAAATTGGTGATGATTCGTTATCAACTTCATTCAAAATCGTCGAATCGGCATTGTTGATGTTCTCAGCTGTTTTGATTCTCCGCGCCTCGTTTTCTCAAAGTTTCTTGAAATATTTTTTTTTGTGGAAAATAATGTTTCTCATAAGCCGAAGCTTGTCAAGGGCTCTTCCTTTAGTTGCAAGAACGTGCGGTCGACCGAATGTGCATGGCAGATGGCGAAGTGAGCACTTTAAAGTCCTGAAATCTGTACAAAGTAATAAAATTGCGTAATTTCCAGCTCTTGGGCCTCGGGCAGTCGGCGTGAAAGGTTATCACTCAATCATCAGAGAGTCTGAGAAACCAACTGGCGAACCAGACAAGCATGAGTTCAAAGCCGAAACTAGAATGCTTCTTGACATCGTCGCCAAATCACTTTATTCAGAAAACGAAGTTTTCATTCGTGAACTTGTTTCTAACTCGTCCGACGCAATTGAGAAGTTCCGCTTCTTGGCCAACACTTCGGAGCATGATAAAATTGTGGAAGTGGACAGAAAGCTCGAGATTCACATTGAAACTAATAAGCAGGATCGGAAGCTGACAATTCAAGACAAAGGCATTGGCATGACGAAAGAGGAGTTGATTGAGAACTTGGGAACAATCGCTAGGTCAGGTTCAAAGCACTTCCTGAAGCAGCTTGAAGAAAGTGGAAAGTCAGCAGCAGACTCCAACATCATTGGACAGTTCGGTGTCGGTTTCTATTCGGTAACTATTAGATCGTTTAAATTAAAGGCTCAGTTCTGAAGAACTTTACTTCAAGGTTTTCATGTGCGCCTCCGACGTTGAAGTTTACACAAAAGCTTCAATTCCCGGCGCTATCGGCTACAAATGGTCAAGCGACGGCACTGGCTCCTTCGAGATTCAGGAATGCGACGACGTCGATGTTGGCACCAAGATTGTTATCCAACTGAAACCAGAATGCCGTGAATTCGCCGACGAAGACCGACTGCGCGATGTGATCAAAAAATATTCAAATTTCGTTGGAAGCCCGGTATTCCTAAATGGCAACCAGTTGAACCTTGTTCAGCCGTTGTGGTTGATGGAACCAAAGGATGTGACTGAAGAACAGCACAACGAGTTCTACCGCTACATAGGAAACTGCTTCGACGTCCCTCGCTACAAGATTCACTTCAAGACCGACGTTCCAGTTTCAATCCGCGCAGTTCTGTACTTCCCTGAAGGAAAACCTGGACTTTTTGAGATGTCCAGAGACTCGTCAACCGGTGTTGCGCTTTACACAAGAAAAATTTTGATTCAATCTAAGACGGAGTTGATGCTGCCGAAGTGGCTGCGATTTGTAAAAGGCGTCGTTGATTCTGAAGATATTCCGCTCAATTTGAGTCGTGAACTGCTTCAAAACAGCACCTTGATCAGGTGAGATAAAAGTGAGATGACGATTTCCAATACTTATCATGAACATTTATTTCTAGGAAAATTCAGAGTGTGTTGACAGCTCGTGTTCTCAAGTTCCTGTTCGATAAATCGACGAAAGATCCTATCAATTTCGAAAAATTTTACGCTGACTACGGTCTGTTCCTAAAAGAAGGTATTGTCACCACCCAAGACCAAAAAGAGAAGGAAGACATTGGAAAGCTGCTGCGATTTGAGACCAACAAGTCTGGCGAAGGCCACACGATCGGCATCGACGATTACATTAAGAACTTAAAGAAAAATCAAAAAGACATTTACTACTTGGCTGCACCTTCAAGACAGCTCGCCCTCAATTCACCTTACTTCGAGAGTCTCAAGAAGGTAAGTAATCACCTCTTTCCAATTTTCACGTTATTGATCGTCATCTAACACCATTAGGAAGACTACGAAGTCCTGTTCTGCTTTGAGCCCTACGACGAGTTGGTCCTGATGCAACTCATCAGCTTCAAAGGCCACAGCCTGATCAGCGTTGAGAAAGAAATTCGTCGTGGATCGACCGAAGAAAGCGACAAACTGTTCGAAGAGAACTTCACCGCTTCAAAGGATGCACTCACGAAGAACGACACCGACGAGTTGATCAAATACCTGCGAACGGTGCTCGGAAACAAAGTTCAAAACGTCAAATACACGACGAAACTCGATCAACATCCTTGCATCGTTACCGTTGAAGACATGGCAGCAGCAAGACACTTTATTAAAACCCAAAGCCATCAATTGACTGAAGATAATCGTTATGCGCTGCTGCAATCACAGCTCGAGATCAACCCAAAGCATCCCATTATGATGAAATTGCACAAGTTAATCACCACAGACGAGACGTTGGCAAAGCTGCTAGCGCAGCAAATATTTTCCAACGCTTTAACCGTCGCCGGCTTGGTCGAAGATCCGCGCCTGTTGTTAACCCAAATGAACGAGTTGCTGATTAAAGTTCTCGAGAAGCATTAAAGCGTAGCATTTATTAGAGTTAACGGAAAGAAATTATTGATCTTTGGCGAGTCAAAAATATAAAATAAAAGCGAAACAAGCTAATTAAACGTTTTAGTTGGAACGGCGCTACTTGTATGTTTACATTTTGTTTATTTTCTATACCGTTCGATGGAAACATGTGCAAGTTAGCCAGAAAAACGAACTTCATGTGTACTTAATGTTTCCAGTGAAAGAGAAAGTTTTTTTAATGAAATGCATCGGAGGCTGCAGTGATAGTGGAAATCATTATGCTTCCTATATCCATCGATATCAGTTGTGTAACAAAATTATGACACCATCTAGTCAACATAAATATTGTCGCAGGTTTCGACTTTTTACGCTGCACGAGAGTCAGACAAATAACGTAAAGATGTTCACCTTGAAAACATTTAGTCAAGAATCGAGAATAAATCAAGTTTATGACTAGCATCTTAAGATCCAATTAATCATTCATTAACGTTGGAAAAGGCTGAACACCTTAGAAATTTTTGAAAAGACGTGCCAAAAACAAGTGCCACGCAAAAAATCCCACTCGGGGTACATGCTGAATTTTGCGATTGTAATATCCAAGTGGCAAATCAATTATTTTTGGAAAGCGAATTAGACGTTGCATCACGAAACAACTGTTACAACAGGCAATCAATGTTGTGGTTTTCTAGAGATATGTTATATTCTTGAGACCCAGAGGCTTAAGCGTTTTTTCTCCGTTCGCATCTTGTGTGCACGACAAGGCAAAACAACGATCTGAAACGAAACAACCAACATTGCCGTGCTTGTGCTTGTGCCAACCAATGCTTTTAGAAAGGTTTCTGTCTTTAGTCTGTCTTCAACTTTCAGCGGTGTCGGTTTAGTCGATAAACTGCACAAGCCACAAACCAAACTCGTGACGTAATAATTGGTTTTGGTGTTTTCTTGATTTTCAACAATAAAACGAAAACCAATTTTCGATGGTTCATTTGTAACAGTTTGGTGAAAAGATAAATTGTGTCATTTTGAAATCCGATGTAAGTGGAAAATGTGGAGTGAAGTTTAAAAAGCTCGGCGCAGTTTGAAAGCGCAAAAATATTAAGCGGAATTGTTAAAAAGCAAAAGTCAATGGAATTCACAGATACAGTCAAGAGCATGTAACAAGTTATTGGAAACCAATTTCACAACGATGTAAATGCTGCATTGTAATTTAAATGTGCCAAATACTGTTTTTGAAAATTTCACGAGCAAAAAATGGTTGAAATAACGAATGATGAAGAAAATCAATGAACGTAGACAATTCAGACAGAAGAACGAACAAATGAATGAAACAATCTGTGGAATGAAAATTGCATAGTTGATGAAAACGTGAAACAAACGTCATTATCTAATTTCGCTATTGACCGAGAGGCAAAGAAATAACAAGTTGATGTTATTATTGTGGACATTTTAGACGGAATCACGTTTTGAGACGCAATCTGATATTTTGACGACGAGATCAGCAACAACAAAATGGACAGCAGTGAAGGAATAGTCAAAAGCGTTGATGGAATTTACAAGGTATGTCAAGAATGTTTCTCCGTAAAATGATGTTTAAGGCACAGTTTTGAGACTGTGGAAAAATATAAATAAGCTACATGTTCCTATGTAAATACATGCTTAATAATGTGGCAAAAAAAAACTATCGATGGAATGTTTTTTCTTTCGCTTGCCGCACCTGCAAGGTTTCATATAATTTAGTATTTTTGTTTCTTTCTTTTTTATTCACTTAAACGCATGACATTAAATATACTCACATTTAAAGGCTGGAAAAAATTTCAAACTCGCTGAAATAATCCAAAACTCGCTGGAAACATGTCGAAAATTCGCTTAATCGTCGCTATTTTCATTTCGTTTTGCAGAACATCCTTGAAAAGTTCAACCCATCGGCGAAACAGCTCATCGGCTCGTCCAAGTCGTATCTTAAGAGTCTGCACGGCACGTCTGCCGCATCGAAAGTGTTCATTGAGTCTTTGGCGAAGCTCGCCGTCAACGCTCAACATGGGGGTGGAACAGACATTGGTAAATAAGCACTTTAAAATCTTGAGAAACGTGCAAAAGTGACGACAGTACGTGCTAGTGTGACGACAGTTAAGGGGATTGGCAAAAAGTTTCGAACGGATCTAGAAATTCCAGCACTTGCTTGAAGGTCACATCAATTCAACGCGTCATTAACGTTACTTCTTCACGCCGCCTCATTTGAATTTCTGGTTGTTTTCATTTTTTTCTCTATGTTTTTGAAAAATATTTTGAGAAATACCAAAACTCTCTTTTAGAGTTTTACAAAATGCTGCTTAACAGGTTTTCTCAGATATCACTTCTGAATTAATTTAGTTTTCATTAACGAAAGAAAAAAAACTTTAAAAACGAACTTTTGTGTGTCACATTCAAAGCATTTTCTCTTCGATTGGTATTCAGGCACTGCGATTATGGATCTGGTTGGAGTTTTCAGTTCAATAGAAGATCATCACATGAATATTGTAAGGCTTTTACTCACTTGTTATTCATTCATTCACTTGCTATTGACTTATTTAACGATCTCTCCAGCTGAAAGCGTTTTACGTGGACTTCATTTTGCCACTGGAAAACAATTTGGAAAAGGACACGAAAGTGGTGCAAGTCGAGCAGAAAAAGTTTGTGCAATTACACAAGCAGCGAATCGAAAGCTTCAACAAAGGTGACTAATTGAACTCGAGCTTCCAAAGGGGTTTGTAATTTACTTTATCCTGTTAACAGCGACGTCGGCGATGAAAAAACACCGGAAGAAAAAGAACAACGCCGAGAAGGAACTGAAGGTAGGCCTCAATCAGCGTCGACATTCGAAATTGAAAACTAATGAGATCGTTTATTCAAACAGTGCATTCAAGCGTTGGAGGAAGAGAAAAAGCTTCTCGATAACTTTTGCGATCAAAGTATCAAAAACGCGCTGATCCAAGAGAGAAGGAGGTGAGAAAGTTTCCATCACCTGCAATTTTACAGCTTAAATTCGCTACTACCAGCAATTTGAAACTAAATTTGCCATCACTGGCAATTTAAAGCCAAATCACAAGCAAAAACTTCAATTTGTCTTATTCATAAAATTTCCATTTTCCCACTGTTTAGATATGGTTTCGTTCTTGAAAGGTGCGTGCAAAGTATGGCAAAACACTGGTCGCAATATTTTGAAGTCGGTCATTCGAACATTGAAAGTAACATCGAGTACTGGAACGAAACGGCGGCCACTCGAGAAATGCTGCCGATGATTGGTGAGATGAATGGATCGAAAAGACCTTCGATACGAGAACCAAACTCGAGTGTCTATGGATCGGTGAAATCGGAGGCGATGAGAAAATCGCAAAGTGTTCACGCGTCAACTCACTCGCTGCGCGATCCCGCTTTCGAGAACCAGAAAATGTCAAGGTCGAGGGCTATGTCCGAGCATAGTTTAGTGTCATCACCTCCAACTAACAGCAACAACCTGAACGCTTCGGTCGTCACCGCGCTGTTTGCCTACGTTTCGTCCGGCGACAACCAGCTGACTTTCTTCGAAGGCGATAAAATACTTTTGATTGGAGAGAAAACGCAAGGGTGGCAGTTTGGAGAAAACATGAGATTGAACTCGTATGGTTGGTTCCCAATTTCATATATCCAGCAAGACATTGAACGGTTGGTTAATTAATTGGTTTAAAAAAATTCATATCTAATTTCTTATTTAAATCAGTCGCCCATCTATCAGGAAATCAAACGAAGATTTGGTTGAAAATGGAAGCGAAAGTCGAATGACGTTGAGGAGAAACGAAAACGGAAACCAGCGCGACTCGATAAATCGATATCAAAAGATTGATAATCCGCCGAGCTCAATGCCGCCACCTCCCCCTTCGAACAACGCGAACGAGTTCGGCTTGGATACGATGCGCATACACGGAAGTGCCGCCGCGTGTTACGCGAAATCCACAAACGGAACGCGCCAGCACGACAACAAGCCATCGATCCACGCGATTTACTCGAGCAACGATTCTGGATTCGAACCGGCTGGCTGCCCAGAAGTCGACTACTCCGAAGACTCCGATGATGATGACAGTCGTTTGCCAAAAAAAATTCCAATCAGGTTAGTTTCTTCTTTTAATTGCCATTGTGGTCTGTTTGGTTTGTTTTCGCTCGTTTCGTTTTATCGCTAGATTTTCTCTTTTTCCGTTTGTGTAGAGAACCCAGTTCAGACAAAAACATGAACGCAGCGTCTGACACAGAAGATGCTGATGGTAATTTCTCAAAATCGTCCATGAACAACATGAAGTCCAGCAGTTTCGGCAACTTAACCGACCCGAACCGCCACGACAGCTTCAGCGTTGACACGACAATGAAACGCAACAAATCTTTCTGGCGCTTCAGCAAGTCTGAAGACATCCTAGAAGGGATGGCGCTGTGGAAGCATCGAGACTTAGTGCCGATCGACGTCGAGAACGTTGACAAGGATCAAACACTCAAGAAACAAGAAAAGCCTACCAAAAAGATGGACACTTTGCAGAAGAAGACCAGCCGAATGGAAGAACCGAACAGAAAGATGGAAACGCTGAAGAGCGAGAAGCGCGGCGACATGGGAAGCCGAGTTCAAACCTACAGTAAGGAGTCAAACAAGAATATTATGCATCGCAAAGGCGATGACGAGATTTATGATGAGTCGCCGAAGCGAAGAAACGACATCGGACCGTCGAAGGCACATTCACAGAAACCGAAAGGCAAAAACAACGTTGAAAAAAATTCTCGAGAAATACAAGACACGAATTTTTATGACGATGACGTAATGGTCATCAAGACGGTTAAAAGAAAAGAAATTCTTAAGCAATACTACTCGAGCGGCACTGACACTGAACTTTCTTCAAGTGATCCTTACGACTGCATTGTTGTCGACGACCACTTGGTGCAGCCATCGACATCGACCTTCAGGAACAACCGCAACAGCTACGCTGAATCCGATAAGCGTGGAAGCTTATACTCGAGAAACAACAAAAATGATGTCTCATCAGGGACTTTACTGCCACGCACTAAACTCTCGAAATCAAGCCGGAATGAGTCATCGGAGCCGTTTGATGCGAGTGACAGAATGAACACCACAAGATCAAATAAAACTGCGACGAAGAGTAATTTCAGTGCATGGTCTAACTTATGGCCTGATGAGTAATCCGCCGTGTCAGAGATGACATTATTGTAGACATGAAGGAATTTGTATTCTTTGTTTTTGCATGCTTAGCTTTTTTGATTATTTAATCTTTATGTTTAGATTCGTTGTTTAGATTCGACTAAACCAAATTGACACAAGCCAAGCAATCAAAAACTATTTACACTAAAAATCGTGTCTGTAGTTAAGGTATCTCTGGCTTTATCTTCATAACTTTTTATTAAAACATGTGCCAAACCTTTTGCTAAATGCTAGAATCAGAAAATAAATACGCGAATGTTTGCGTTTTAATTTAATTTGTTACGTTTGGTTCTATATTTCGACAGAAATGTTATATTTTGGTGACTGTTAAATAATACTCTTAACTTTTACAATATTTTCTCCTATTATTGTATAAACCAACCTGTATTGTACTCGTAATTCGTTCGTCGTCAAGCCACGCTTTTTGGTTTGACGAGTTTACATTCTGTAATATAAAATTGTATAATAAAGTTGATCAGTGGAAGCATTTGATAATAATAAAGCTCGTAGTTTTGATACTTGAAAAGATCGCAGTCTCAATAGATCACAGTTTTAACAATTTCAAAGATTTTATTTCAATAGATTGTAGTTTGCATAATTATAAAGATCATAGCTTAGCATGTGTAGATTTTGCATGCTGAAAATTACTTTGAACTTGCAGAATCCCTTGCCTTGATTCGCTGGAAATTAACAACCTTTTAGCGCACTTGATTGACCGACTAATCTTAGTCGCGTGTTTAAATCAATTTTTTATCGTTTATTTAATTAAAGGCCAGCTCAACTTCATTCAGCCACTATGAAATTAAGGAGGACTCATACGAACGACAGATCAAGGCCACTCTTCAAATAGTTTTATTTTCACCACATCAAAGCATTTAAAACGTTTTTTTCCGACTCTCAAAAACGTCTCAAGGTTCACTTTGCGGCATATTTCCATGCTTCAGTCCAATAAAAGTCTCAACAGAAATGTTTCTCATTCATTTTCAGATGCTTTGAATCATAATCGTTCCGGTTTTTATTCATTTTTATTGCATTCATGAATGAAATCAATAAAGCAGATATCTCGAAACATGAAATGTGTTGAGTTTAGGTTTGGTGAAAAAATACCGCGAGTTCGAAAATATCTCCGAAAACCGAAGGCGCCGTTCAGCATAGGAAGCACAAGTCGGTCGCCGAAGCATAAGTGGAGAAAACAGAAAAAGAGAAGAAAATAAAAAGTTACATCGCTTATGCACAATCACTCCAATGTTTCACTTTTCTTCAACAAAACCAAAAGAATGTTTATCAAAATGGATCATTCGTTGTAGTGAAGTGTAAATAAATACAGCAATGAATTAAAACGTCGCCATATCAATGGTGCAAAAGGAATTGCAAGGTAAATACGAGACGGAAAAGTTGGTTCGGAGGGATTACGAAAAAGTTGGAAGTTCTCCATATCAATTTCAATGGCTCAACATTAATAAATGATAAATTCATGTTGCGCAAGAAAAACTAATGAGTCGCCGAAGCATAAAGTCGCAGTCGTGTAGGTTTTAGTGGAAAATCCAGTCGAAAACTGAAAAATCAATTGTGATTAATCAGAGTGGAATGCTTAACAAAACATTTAACTGGGTCAAACTTTTCTAATATTTATAAATTTCCGTTCAAGATTAAAAATCATCTGATTTTGGAAGTTTGGCAATCAAATCGAAAATGGAATTGAAAGTTTGGGTGGAGGGAATTCAGAGGATCATTTGTGGAGTGACGGATCAGACCACTTGCCAGGTACGGACAACATTTCTCAGAAAAAAGATTCTCCGAGTGACACTTTATCAATTTTTCAGGATGTTGTCTTCGCTCTCGCCCATGGTGAGTTTTGAATAATTCGTGAATGATCCGGGGTTTTAACTCTTTTTTGCCTTTCAGCGACTGGTAAAACAGGGAGGTTCACGCTCATTGAACGCTGGAGAAACAACGAGCGGTTGTTGGCACCAAACGAGTCGCCGCTCAAGGTTCGACAAGTCACAAACCGCTTCCATATGTTCGAACTAAAAACTTCTTCTTGTAGATCCTCACAAAACTGGGCGAGTACTCCAGTGAAGTGCAATTCATTCTGCAGAAATCAGAAAAGCCATCTCAAAGTGTCAATAAGCAAGAAATCAAATCGAGTGAAATCGAAAACCAAGACAAATTAGCGGAGGTTCACCAGGCCGCTAATTTAATGGAAAAGCAGTCCGAAAACGTTGGAATTGTGAAAGGAATTCCGCAAAAACCCACGGACTTGCCAGTGATGAGCAAAACGATTCTCTCGATTCAGCACGACGGCAGCACCGGGAAAGTGGAAATTTTGAAGGAACGCAAACCCGAGAATCCTAATCTCAGCAGCGAAAACTTACTTGATCTCTACAGCCAGCGGTTAAACAACAGTAGCAACAGCAATTACAGCAACTCGTCGTCGCCGCCGGTTGGTGTGTCTGGCAGTCTGAAGCCGCCGGCTTACCGCAATCCACCAGCACCGAAACAAATGCAGAATCAGAAGCTTGTCGATCTGAGCAATGGCAACTTTAGTCCAATTTTCTCACCCAACGACGTTCTCATGCAAAATGTGCAGTATCGAGACTTAGTGCAACTTATCAAATACCAACGGGACAAAATCAATACACAGCAGAACGATCTGACCAAAGTGAGTTTGTCTGGGTTTTAGTGAACGAGTGTTTAACGGTCTAAATTTGTTTAACGTTCAACGTCCGCTTTGTTTAACTTTATTTTGCCTAACGTTCATTTCGATTATTGGTCTCTTTGCTTAACGGATTATCTTTGTTTACGGATAAACTTTGCAGTTCGATGCGGAAATCGTATATCTCGAAAGCAAGGGACGTGAACAAATCCAGCATTTGGAAGCCATATCGCAGGAGCTGGGCAAAACGGATCAAATTTTCCGACAAGGCAACGAGCAGGTAATCCCGACCTTAATCACTCAAATCTGATTTAACAAGCGTCCATCAATTTTAAGCTCCAAACACTGCAATACGTCGAGGAAGAGAACGATTTGGTGCATCAGCAAGAAAAAACTTTAAAGTCGGAGATAGCTTTGCTGCGCAGCAAGCTCGGAATTCTCGAAACCGAGCTGCTACAGTGCCGTAACAAGATCAAGAAGCTGATGGACGAAATTCAGATTGAACAGCGAAGCCAAAACCAACAACACGAGAATCGCCAGCAACTCGAGCACCGATTGATGAGCGAAGTGGATCGGTTGCAGGCTGACATCGATTATGCCATTCTAACAGTAAACTCATTGACAAACGATAATTATTGTCATTTAACGACTCTATTTACTTTGCAGAGTGATAATTCTGTGAAGACCGCAGATGGTTTGAAGAAAGACGTGTTGATGATCGAGATGTCAATCGGCGAGAAGAAGAAACAGCTCGAAAAGCTGGTGCAGGAGATGAAGGAAGTGAACTTGCAGAGCCTCACTGTTAGCACTGACGACACCTCACCGATGGGAGAAGGTAAGCAAAGCGAATTCCTAATTATGCATTTCATGAGTTAATATACTTGAAGGTTCTGCCAAAACAGGAAGACGGATAATTGGGTCACCACGTCAGTTGGAGAACGCTGTGGCAACGAGTAAAAATCCTCACGGAGTTTGGGTCTAATGAAAAACTTAATAACGCAAAATGCCATCAGTAGAAATATGATTAATGACTATTTAGCATGATAGACTTTTCTTGTAAAATTCGGTAAAATTACTTAAAACACGAGCAGTTAGTGTTTGAATTCAAAAGGTTTTTATCGAATACCCCAGAAATGACCACATATTCAAAGATATCAAGGAAGCTTATCCAGCTTTCCTGTGAACTATTTTTATTGTGGGCCATTCGCAGACGACGAAAAGGTACAGGAATCAACAGGAAATCAAGAAGTCGTTTGTGAATCGCCGAAAATGACGACCAAGATTTAGAGATTCTCTTTATGATCACACCAAGCACATCGCAAAGTATTTTTTCACGTCTTTTCGAGAGTTATGCAATACATTTCAGTACTAGCTACAAGAAATCTCTTACCGTTAAGAAAATTATTCCAAGATTCGTTTAATATTAAAACCGTGAATAAAACTGAAAATTATACTTGAAATCAAATAACATATCGTGTTTCTTATACTTGTTCCGTTTTCATACATTCCACTACTTTTTTCAGAGTATAAAAGCGCTTCATACTGCTTGAGTCCAATCATAACAAACATTTGGTTAGAAAATAAAATATTCACAATGAAAGTTTTTATTAAAATTCTCATATTCGCCACCGTGCTTCGTGACTTTGTTGAATTAAAAGAAATTGAAAGCAACAACACGCACTTTATACCGACGAAAGAATGGCAAGAGATCAAACCCGGTAAAAGTTCTTTCAACCTTACAAGTTTTCATAAATGTTATTCGTGATCCTGCATTTTTTAGGTCAAGACGTCCCTTCAGGGCTTCACTACAAAATTGATCTCACATCCGGGCTCAAGCAAGCAAAGATCCTCGAAGAAAAAAACGAGAAAACTTCTTTGCTTCAAGTCGAGCAAGATGATGAAATAACCGAGAAAAATGTAAACACTGACGTGGAGATGGAAGCCGCTCGCAAACGAATCGAAGATGCGCTCAAGAACATTCCTTACGAGTCGTTCGATGGCGTGACGGAAGAAAAGTTCAAGGAGATTACCAAGAAGCATAGAAGCTACGAAGAACTCAAAGAAGACTTAAAAGAGCTCAAGCTAGACATGAAAACCGAGGCAGAAATGATGAAAGAGTTGATTGAACGGTTCACAAAAATTCCAATCGATGGCGATGAGTTCATCGCGGAAAAGCTCGCGATCTTCGAAGACCTCGAATATCTGTCGCATTCAATCGACAATTCATTGCTTTTCATTTCGATGGGAGGTATTGAGAAGATAATCGTTCCCAATTTCAATCAAACAAACGTTAATATGCTGATAAAAACCTTAAAGACTTTGGGAGTCGTCGTGCAGAACAATCCACAAGCGAAAAGTTATGTTATCGAGAAGACAAATATCGTCAATTATTTAATTACGATTTTGTCCAAGTCGATCAGCACCAATCAACTGTCCGCCGTTTTGTTTGCCTATGGGAGTTTAACAAGAAATAATAGACAACTGTCATCGGAACTCTCTAAAAAAGGAATGGCAGTGTTAATTGAGATAATTAGCGACAAGACTGAAGTTTCATTGCCAATGAAGACAAAAGCTTTAGTGTTGCTGTCTGATCTTTTGAACAGTGACGAGTTGAACGATCAAGACTACGTCAAATTGTGCAAATCGCTGGATAATTACTTCAGTATCAATCGAAATGGATTCAAGCACGACATCGATTCATCCGACAAAATGATCAGTTCCTTCGTCGACCTGCAAGACAAATGCCTTCACACTTGGTCGGAGTCGCCAATGTTCCGTCACACACTTCTGGTCTTGCTCAATCACTCCAAAGCAATGCTGGAGGCCGAAGACGAAGACTTGAGGTTTATTTACTCGGAAAACGCCAGGCGATTGGAAGAAATCAACGAGTTCCTGTACGCCGAACTGAACATAAGCGATGATGATTTATCACAGAAGTACAATCACGAAGAGCTGTAAACCAAATTAGATTCGATTAAAAACCATGTGCTTTGTTTCAAAACTAACATTTTCTTGTTTTTATTGAAAGTGTTTTATTTTCAGTTATCATTGAAGCCGATATATCGCTGCAACGGAAGTAAAAATATGTCATTGTCTAATTAAGTTATCTTTCATTTGGAGTTTATGCAATTCCTTTTCAGCTACATGAATTATAAAATTTCCTCTACACACTGCTGCTGATTCCGATTTCTAAATTAAATTGTTTCAAATTTTAAATTGAATTGTTTCCAATTTTAAGTTGAAAGAAAAAAATGCATATTGAGTATTGAAAAATATTACGAAATTAATTAGTAAGATAATTAGTATCTTAGTGAAAGTTGCGTAAAATTGAAATTATAAAAAGAAATAAGTTCAGTGGATGCTATTAATCAAACCAATTTCGATTTTCTTTCGGTAAAAATTGTTTGCGGAGGGGAAAATTGTGTTGAATGGGATTTTAATATTTTCTCAGATGTTAAAGAAAATGTTGAACGCTTCATTCAAAATTGATGCCTCCCGTGATTACCACAAACCAGAAGAGAAGCCGCCTGTGGAGATAAATTACGTATTAATAAGAAATCAAAGCTTCGAAAGGGTCCGTCCATAATTTACGCAACAGTTTACCGATTTCACCGATTAGCCAGAATTTTCATGTCTATCGCTTCGGAGCATTGTTCAACTGTTACGTGAATTCACGGGCCCCAAAAAAATGCATCATCACCTGGTGGAATACGATTTTTATTGACAACGTGATTTAATGGAGCAATGTTTTCTCCAGATGGCTTTACAACATCAGCGTTCGAAGAATTTCCATCTAAAAATAAAAAGTCATCAGCTTTATAATCTCATTGAACCGTTCAGTTTCCTCGTGATAATTTGTTTTGAATCCCCCCTTCGATCGAAAAGCATTCACTGCACACTCAAATCAATCAAGCATTTGATCACATTTTTGACGCCAATCAACCGACAAAATTTTCCATAGTTTTTTGTGTATCAACTACTTTTACTACTCCCAAATGACTTGACAATCGACAGCTTGCATTGTCGTGCAAAGAAAGTTTTCCTGATTGAAAAATTTGTTTGAAATTGGATGGAATGATTAACTGAGAGTGTAAACCAAGACATTGATTAACGAAAAGATTTATGGATTGAAGAGATGTGAACAGCAATTAATCATGTTTGAAACTTCGGCACGAAACGAATAAACTCAAAGCATAACTAATTTCATTTAAGATGGTTTTTTCAAATGCACTTGAACATAAAAGTGAAGAAAAAAAACGAAGAAAAAGTTCATGAAAGTTTAAGAAAAGTCGATTGGATATTTATAATTTACCTGTTGGGAGAGAACCGTTAAGTGTTTTTCTACAAATTTTCGTTTCATGTGCATTCCCAATCAAAGGTGTAGCATAGTTCATGTTTTCATCAAAAAAATTGCTTTCTCTTTTCTGACGGAAACCAGAAGGGTTTCTTTTATTGTTCACAACTGGCGTAATGTAATCATCGTTTATGCATAGATTGACTTTGGAATTGTAAGTTGGGTTTGAGTAGTTGGACTTGCTTAAATTGACGTCGATACCGTAAAATTTCGAGGAAGAATCTAGATAATCTGTTGAATGCCTATAACTGTCATTATAGTCACAACCTAGAATGATAGCATACAAAATATCGCTCATTACAAGACGCTCAATCGAGACGATGACAAATAATTAGAATGCTTTGAGCAAATAAAAACAACTGAAGGAACGTGTACTCGACTTTTTCGGACAAAAGTTAATAAAGTGTGACGCCCGGAACGGAACTTAGGAGTGGAACGGCAGAAGTCACTAGAAATCACAGTAAAGTTTCGCTTGAATAAGTTTTTCAGCAACACAAAAAAGCGAGTAAAATCCGAGTATCACAATTTAACGATTGATTAAAGCAAAACAGAAGAAGATCAAACATTACAAGCGGTATTTTCTTTATCATCCGACAATTAACAGCGAGCTCAACAAAAACAATAAACCAAATTGAGAGAAAGATTCACTGATACTTACTTTTTCCATTTTCAGATCCATTAATATGCTCACGGGAAGAATTAACATGACCGTTTCCATTTGAATGCTTCAACGATGAATCTGCTTCATCGCCGCCAATGGGAATGCTGCTCTTGAGACGAGTCTTCACCGGGGCTACCCCAGCACGGTCGGATTCCCCGAATAATCGGTTATGTGAGTCTAATTGTGCATGGCGACGCTGTTCACCTGATCAAGGAAACGAGGAAGAAGAAAATTAGTTTCGGGACGACTCGGTCTTGGTGTTTCTGTTAATGTTGGTTTTTATGTGATTTCTTTAAATTTGATTTTAGATTGTGTCGAGTAAGGTAAGAAAGTAAGCATAACTCGTGGTTTGGGTTAGACAAAAGAAAAGTTTTTTGAGTAAAAGGTTGTTTCGAAACGTGCTTCGGTTTAATTTAGAATTTTTCTGTAATTTTCCTGCGATCAAGTGGTAAAAAGTATTCAACACCCAATTATACCCTTGAAAAAAAATCGATGAAATCCTTGACGTACTGGAAATTCACGAGAGCAAAAATTGGACAATCTTTTTAGCTTCAATGTTCTTTAACTGTCAATGGTTTTTTAGTCTAGCGATTTGATGAGCTCTGCTTACCTGTTGTTGAGCCTCTGATCGGCGATGGTGCCGCAAAAATGTTTGATTTCATGTGGTTCTTGATCGATCTCGGCGTCGCTGCATCGCTGGAGGACTGGAAAATGTCGCTGCTTCCACCGCCTAAACAAAAAGCAAATAATAAGAAAACCCGTCCTTGGAGATTGGCGACTGCGGGAGGTTAATACCTGGAGGCTTCAACACTCTGCGGAGAAAGAAGAAAAGAAAAAATAAGAACTTATTCAATCACGAACTGAGTAAATAGTCAAATCAAACTTTCGCGATATAATTATTTTCATTCGTCTGACCCAAATTTTTCCAACTGTTTTACTGCTTCCATTTCACATTTCAACGCGGTATTTTTTTCGACGGTAATCAATAAGTAAAGAAATGCACGAATCAAGCCAAAATCTTGGGCATTTCCCCTTCAAATGCCTTGGTGCGTGCCAGGAGTGTCTTGATTTCGGCTAAAGCCAGTGAAGGTTAATGAATTAACATAAATAATGGACGTCAAGTAAATAAGAACGAAAGGACATTGAAACTCGGAATTGGAAATTTTACGATAAGAACGGCAACGGTTCTTTGTTAAGTCAACGAATCGTCACCTTGCCTTCACTAGTTCACTAGAGCTGCAAAGGCATGATATTATTCTAATGATAATCGTTCTGGCGTGATGTAATCGTTGTAACCAAGAAATTATGATAGCGTTGTCAAGAAGTCTAAACAACGTCTCAACGTCTCAAAGCAGAAACGTGTCATTTCTTCGTGTATTATTTATGTTTACCATTGAAAACGCAAATTGCTTTTTTTCGTTCATGCTAAGTCGGTGGAAAGGATAAAACTTTGTTTTCCTTGCTTATTTATTTCAAAGCGCAAAAATCCAGCTATGTCTTCAAATGGTACGACATGGAAAGTGATAGATCCACATTTATTTCAATGTTCAGTCATAAAACGTTGATAAAAAAAAAACATTTTGCGGATTTAGATTTCACCTGTGGAAATCGAGCAACTTTTCAACCGAAGAAACCGTGAACTGGAAATTAGCCCAGTTTTATGTTTAATTAATCAAAAATGCATGCAGCTCGTTTATACACTTTCTCATTATAATTGTTGGAGATCAGATAATTTAAGCCTATCATCGAAGCAGGTCTGATAGAACAAAAGTTTGTTAAGTCAATTCGTGCCACACTTGATTATCACGGATTTTCGTCAACCCTTCCGAGATTCGGGGCTCAATTACCAGAAAAACAAAATATTAACAATACAGTTATAACTTCATCATCATGCTCGGTTTCGCTAAGAGCTGTTAAACATTACTGTTTTGATTCGTTAGTTCTGCTTTTTTGCACTCGGCGAGATGAATTTTTAGAAATAAGAAAAACAACAGTTTGACTCTGCTGTTCTCTCCCATCAACACTGCAAAAAGTGCAAAATTAATCGCCTATTTTAGAAACTTTATTTTTTCCACATCAATTACTCACTAAATCAGTTTAGTGTAGAAATTTTTCGCGATACAATTAAGTGATAAAGGCACGTGATGAGTTTTTCGAGATCATGCATTTTATCAATTCGAACGTTCGATGAAGTGAATGGGAAGTGAAATTATTAGGAAAATACATGAGATTTGCCTTAAGAAACTTGTAAAGTTTGAAACCCTTGGAAAATTAAGATTTTTACCTTTTGCTTTAAATTATTTACTTTTAATTTTAGGGTTAAAATTGTTCATATTTTCTTTTTAATTAATTAATTTTAGTAAACATTTAAATCAATAAAAAATTAAATTTTTATCCTATGTTTTAGAATCCTATGTCAAGAAAATTTAGGAAACTGAAAAGTCTTCCGGAAAATGCAAAAACTTCTTCGGAAAGAAAATCTCTCGTGAAACTTTCAAACTCTCTAAACAAAATTAAAAACTTCATGCTCTAAACCTCAAAATGCGGTTTTTAGTTACGTTTCGGTGACTTCGCGGCTGACTTATCTTTTGTCATCACCAGACATGTCGAAACAGATGTGAGACACCGGAGTGGAAATAAACGAGAAAACTTCGACGTTCTGAAGAATCTAAAACTAGGTTTCAACGTGTTTTTGCAACAAATTTCCCATTTTTCCCCCTCATTCATAGATTTTTAACATGACTATGACGTTCAGGTGATTAAATCTAGGCTTTTTATCACCGTGACTTTTCACCGGATTGACTTTTATTTGATTTCTGTGGGTGGAAAAACTGTGGAAATTCACCTGCGCTTTCCAGATCCAACGTTGTACAATTCTACGTGTTTATAAGCAGCATAGGTTGCCATAATTAATCTTCTTAGTCTCGGCGAAGATGATTCTATGCGACAGGAAAATTCACGTGAATCAGAAAAAGATTTTCTCGAGGGAGAATCGCAGGAAAATATTAAATCACGAGATATTTAATGCTGAATGATAGATCAATATTCAAAGTTATTTGTCGCCAGGGCTACAAATTCCTTTAAATCGGCTTTTATTTTTATTTCATTTCACTAAACAATGGGGTCACTTATTGGTCTTCCTTCATTAAAACGGAAAACTATCGATTTTCAGCATATCTCTAAATTTTAAATATTTTCTACTTCACTATGCCTCTTTCTTGCCCGAGCGGGTAATAACCTTTCAGATCTTTTTTAAAACTATGAAAAGCACAACTAAAATGCAAAAAGAAGGTTCAGTCTCGAAAGCAACGGAGGAAATGTATTTTCAACAGCACTTCAAATTGAACTGAAATCTTTTTCACTTGCCGAAAGCATTATATACACAAAACTAATAGAGAAAATCTGCATCGGAGCGCTGCTCGAGTTTTGTAGAGCTCGGAAAATTTTCTTCACTTTATAGTTTCGGTCTCGGCTTTTTGTTTGGTCGGCGGAGAGGCAAGAAACGACGAGAGAGCGGAAAAGTTTTAGTCTTTTTTCAAAACTTGTGAAACTTTTTATACTTTTAATTGAAAAATTGTGATGTCTACAGTTTTATTTCTCTTCAACGCCGTTGCACAATGGAATGGTCGCTTTTCTCTGGGATTCTGCTGTCAACTAATGTTTTTTCCCAAACTCCACGGGCGACAAAAACTTCGAGAAGCTATGAGAGCGACAGTTGGATGTTTTTCATGTCGATGCACATAACGAAAATTTTTTAGTTTGTAGACGATTTTTTTTTCAGAGGCTTTCAAACCATTTCGGTATGTGAAGAAAGTAAGTTTAGCGGCTTTTGAACGATCGCCTCAGTCTGTCTTATCAGCCAACATTTTTTATGAATTTCCTTGTTTGAACTCATGTTTTTTGTAATTTTTTGATAAATATTTACAGCCGTCGCCAACTACTTAAGTGGAAATTTACTTAAAGACCACTAAGCGCATTAGAAAACAATGCAAACATGCAATTTATATGAGACATTAAATGTTAATATTTAGTTTTGTTATCAATGAGTCAGTTTTTTTTACGGAAAATTGTTTGTGTTTTAAATACAAACAGCTTCAAGTGATGAATCATGTTTTATGAGTCTGGAGCAAATGCTAATAAACTCCGACATTTCTCGACATTCACTTCTATTTCTGAACGGGGGCGATCGCAAGGAATGTATCATTCACAAGGAGTGTATATGAACCACGATAATTTAAACAACTTTATAAATTCTAAGCTTAAAAATTCTCAATTCGAGGTCATCCAGTTTATTTCACCACAAATGCCAGTGACGTTAATTTCAACGACCCCACTATGTACACGAAATAATATGCATGATGCAGGTAATACTTTGGTGCTATGAGAAGCAAGAGGAAGAAAAAAGGCACAGCGAAATGGAATAGGTAAATAAAAGAAAGTTAAGAAAACAAAAAACGATCGAAAATCTCTTGCATATTTACTAGAATTCAATATTTTAAGTGTGTTACATGGAACTCATCACGGATTATAACGGTAAATTATGTCTTTCGGTTGATACAGATTCAGCGCCGATCATTCACTAAACTTTGGGAAGCTGAACAATCTTAGGAAGTCCTACATTCCTTTTGTGGATTTGCTCGCGACGTTGTGTGGGTCTCGAAAATTTGTTTCACCCATTATAATTATTTTCTGCCAGTAAACTGCACCGAGCAATCACAAGGCCTTCAAACATGTTCAACTTTAAACTCACTTTGACGAATTCTTTTGTGAAACGAACCCAATTTGGAAGTTTGTCGACATCTTAGCACTTTTAATTCACAGCAGTCTCAATTTTATTCTCGGGAGATCCCTGGTACAATACTCCTGCTTCGAGGAAACTTCAAACAGAACTAAAGTGTTGTGCAAAATGTGTCGGTTGTTGTTGAAGGTTTCATAAATGGGATTTTTAACGGGCATTAGGACTTGTGTATGGTTTTTGGACTGTTGAAGATCACAGCACTTATCGCAGCGCTAAGTGCTTAAGACTTGTGCAAAACGTGTGTAAGACTTGTGCAAAGCAGGGTTTGAAAACAATTTTCAGCCCCAAATAATTCCCCAATCGCAAACTATAATTCCTTATAAAGTTTAAATGTTTGTTTTATTTTAAATTTCAGTTGACTTTTCAATCTAAAAATAGTTCTGTAAATTTGGCCGGATAATTTGTGTTATATTTTTTAATTTCCAAATCGAGCGACTGCACATGTCGATCGATCTTAAATTCGCGAGTCAGACAATTTGTTGGTTGTAAGGAAAACTAATTGAGAAACGAAAAAACAGCAACTTAAATGAAGTGTGTTCAGATGTTAGCACACATGATTCACGTGAAGTGGGATAGTTAAGTTCAAGTGCTTGACGGTGTCATTTTAGTTTGGGGACTAAATTTAGGCGGTGAGTCCGAGCTTCTTCTTGAGGCTTTCTGGCATCTCTGCTGGTGGTGGACGTGGCATGGCAAGGGCGACCTTGACACCATCATAAATGAACCATTGAGCGGCTGTCAGGGTACCGATCATGATAATTCTGGGCACCAAACCTCCCCACAAGCCAGCGAAGCCGAGTTTCTTGGCAACATCGAAGGCTGACGCGCCCTTAGCCTGGTTGAGTTTGGACACAACAGTGTCAGCTGGGTGAGACACGATGGCACAGAAGACACCGGCAATGTAACCAGCGGCGAACGTGACAATCAACTGTTCTCCCTTGGAGCATTCGGCACGTGGCTTGGGCACAACATGAGCGTACAACAACTCAAGAGTCTTTTCGAAGCAGGCAAACTTCATCATTGTGTATGGAATTTGACGGCACCAGAGGGGCACAATACCCTTGTAGAAAGCGTTGAAGCCTTCATCCTTCATCATCTTAGGGAAAGCTGGAAGTTTTGGAATTTTATTTAAGAATTCTAAGCAAACTTGATTCTCGACTTACCTTCACGAAGGGTGTTGGCAAATCCAGGTGTTGTTTGGATCTTGACCTTGGCGGCTTCGAATGGCGACAACGCAATGTCAGCGAAAAACTCAGCGGAAGCTGAAGCAGCCAAGTACAATCCAGTACGGTACAAGTAAGAGTTTTCTTCTCCCAAGAGGTCAGAGTAAACCACTTTGAAGACTTCATAGAGACCGAACTTGCAGAGACCCTGGCAAGAGTACCCTAAGAAGGTTGGTGCCCAGCCTTTGGCAAGACCCTTGATTCCCTCTTCAGCGAGCGAGACTTTGAATCCGTTGAAAACTGATTTGTACTTCGCTGGGTCGACTTGGATGCGGCATTTCACCAAATCCAATGGGACGACCTGTGAATTTTATGATCAAACATTCAACTTCCTTACAAATAACTCGTGAATTACCATTGTGTGTGTTGTTCCGCATGAAATGATTCCACCAAGACCGCACAGAAGGAAATATTTGTTTGAACCAAACGCACAGGAGTCTGAAACAACAGAATTTGGTAAAAAGGACGCGGTTGAATAGCGATTTGAAATTACCCCCGGGAAGAATGACACTCGAGGCAGCGGCAGCTGCTTGAATTTCGCGGCCTTCAACGAGTGATTGGCCCTCGCATTCCACCTTCGTGGCGAAGGGGTTGTTTTGGAATTTCTCGAACAACATTTTTGTCTGTCGGTGGCTGCAAAGAAAGCACAGTTATTCACTTTTAATTTGAATGGAAAAAATATCTCGAGGTGATGGACGAAAATAAAAAGTTTTTCTCAGTTGTTGACGCCATGCCAACGAGTTCTTCTCATTATTCAACCAAAAGTGGAGAAAAATGCGTCACAACATGTGACTTTGAGCGAGAAGAAAGGCGAAGGAAAAAGCGTTGCTTTTTCGCGGTCATACAGCGAAGAAAATCTTGCGAGCGTCTGTGAAAATTTTCTCTCACTCGGTTATCTAATTTAAAGGTTTTCGAAGACACTTTCGATTTTGATAGAGGTTCTTGGTCAAAGATTCGCTTGAACTGCGGTCACCCGAATCGAGTTTTGTTTGACATTGAATTTGGCTTATATTCTGACTTTTAATCTTTTCTTTAGATCGCAAGGTTGCAGTGATTTCCGAATTATATAATAAATGTTTCATAATTCCTTCTGATTGCATAACTTTTTCTCAGAAAACCACCACTCAAGCCTGACTTTGAATTTTCTTCCTTTTCCACTTCGATCAACAACTTTTCACACATCCAATTCGCTACCTTTGGGGGTTCAAATTTAATCAATCAAGGATCACTTGGAACTGCTTGAGTCGTTCTCGATTTATTGTGTCGAGTTGAATGTCGAGTCAAAACTGAACTGAATCAAAATTCAGAAAGATTTTCTCAATTTTCTCCGTTCTCTGCACGAAAATAGCATTCACGAAGATTTTCTGATGATCACGAATCTTGGAAACCCTGTGCGAGTAGATCATTCAACTGCCACGTGTGCTGTTCGATCGCTCGTTTGTGTTAAAATGGAACTTGAAGTTTGTTAAACTGAGATCGAACGATTAAGTTATTAATGTTAAGTAATCAAAATATATCAAGATTCAGAAAAGTTGGACTTTGCAAGGACTTGTAAGTCTTGGAAATAAACGTTTCAGTTCCAAATATAAAATTATTACAACGCTGACAAAGCCAGGATTATGATACCGTGACGTTTGTCCTATTTTTCTGTTGAGTAACTGCAACTATACAAACTTTATTTAACAATCTCCTAAACGATCGTATAACGTGCAAAACTCAAATTTCCGCGTCATTCTCATGCAAAGACGCAGCAACTTTGCCTTCGCAGTCATTCTGATAAGATATTACAAAGTTTGCGAGCGATGTTTAAGGTGCAAAACAATTAGCGACATGTGATAACAATCTTGTGACGATCTTTATATTTTAGAATTCAGTTGCGATTGTTACCGGAGGCGCCAGTGGACTGGGCAGAGCGACTGTCGAACGTTTCGCGAGGGCAGGCAGCAAAGTTATTCTCGGTGATCTATCAACATCACAGGGTCTCGCGGTCGCTAAAGAAATTGATGATAAGAACGTAATCTTTGTCCCTATTGATGTAACATCTGAGAAAGACGTTACGCAAGCACTCGAAGTCGCGAAAGAGAAGTTTGGACGGCTCGATGTTGCTGTCAATTGCGCTGGTAAGAAATTGAATATATTAAATTGTTTGCGGTGTCATTGACATTGTGAACTATTTCAGGCATCGGTGTCGCTTTCAAGACATATAATTTTAACAAGGGACTTGCTCATCGTCTCGAAGACTTCTCTAGAGTCATCAACATCAACACAGTCGGAACGTTCAATGTCATTCGCCTCTCAGCGGGTTTGATTGGCAAGAACGAGCCAAACAAGGATGGGCAACGAGGAGTGATCATCAATACAGCATCTGTCGCGGCGTACGATGGGCAGATCGGCCAGGCTGCTTATGCAGCTTCCAAGGCTGCTGTCGTTGGCATGACTCTGCCCATCGCTAGAGATTTGTCGACCCAAGGAATTCGAGTTTGCACAATCGCTCCGGGACTCTTTGACACTCCGTTGCTGAGATCGCTGCCTGACAAGGTCCGTGAGTTCTTGGCCAAGACGGTTCCGTTCCCACAACGTCTTGGAGATCCTGCGGAATTCGCTCAGCTAGTCGAGTCAATTGTTGACAATCCATTGCTGAACGGCGAGACCATTCGCATTGATGGTGCTCTTAGAATGCAGCCATAAAGGTGCTTCCGATCTTTTAAATATCTTGTTGCATTTATCACCTTTGTACCGAATCTTAGAAGAACAAATAAAAGTCTCATGTTTTTAAAGTTCTCAGAAAAAGTTATTTTTTAACGGATTTGAATCGATTTGAATTCCATTTTCCGAGTCAAAACAGAAATTTGCTGCTGCAAAAACTTTCTTTCCGAAATAATTATTTTCTGGCCTTCGTACGTCGTTATCAATTCCCGTTCGTGATGGATTCTCTTGGTGAAGTGGGAAAGAAGATGCGGGTGAGTGACGATAGCGGAGATAACTTCGATTTCGGAAATTGTCACGATTTCAATCGATTTTCCTAATTTTCATATAGAGCGCTATTAAAGCGAAATTGATCGAACTCGGGTCAGGCTCCAGTACGAATTATATTGATGACGAACTACCAGATTACGTGATGATAATGGTTGCGAACAAGCGTTCCGAGAGCCAAATGACACAAGACTTGAAACTTTTTTTGGGCTCCAACACAGAAGTTTTCGGTGAGTTAAATGCGGTTAAATCCATCATCAGCCAATAACAATTCAATTCCAGTCAGTTGGCTGCATCAAGTCCTTAAGAAACTACAAGAAGTGACACTACCCAACAACTGTAAGTCTTCGCCCACTTGATTTCCATTTTCATCAATAAATCAATTTTCGTTCCAACAGTGGATGCCAAGGCTAAGAAAAAGGAGTTGACATCGAGCAAGAAAGATAAGAAGAAAGACAAAAAGAAACACAAGGAGCCTTCAATAACAGATGTCATAGCCGTCGAGCTGATGGAGAAAGCTAAAAAGACGCTCGACATGGATCCGAATGTCAAAAGAGAAGGATCTCAATTGCCAACTCCTCCACCGGCACCGGTCTTAGCTGCTCCAGAACCGCCAACGCCACCGCGTATTAACACACCTTCAGAGCATGAGAAGGAACAGGAGGACGATGAGTTCAACATCCCGACGATAAGCGAAATCAAAACTTCAGCCGGTAACCAAAATTTGCACAAGAAAGAGCTATCCCAGCTGCAAGAATTACAAAACAGAATTTATCAAACTAAAAAGAAGTTGAAGGACATGAATAGCGAGTCCGAAGACGAGGCACCGGCTGGAAAATCTTCAGTCATGTCTCGTTTGGGTGTCAAGCCAACCGAGAACTCTAAGCCGTCAAACATAATAAGTCTGTCAGCGATTCGACGCACCGAGAAGGAAGTTTACGTAGCACCAAGTTTCCGCAAGCTTATCGAGCGACAAAAAGTAGAAAACGAGAGGCAAGTCGGTGGAGAACGGCGAACTCGACTTAATCCAAGAAACGATCGAAGATCTCGCTCGCGTGAACGTTACGAGCGTTCAAGAAATCGTCGTGAAAGAAGTCGAAGCCCGATTATACGAGCTAGAAGCCCAATCATGCGGTCTAGAAGTCCAATCGTTCGTGCTAGAAGTCCAATGTTTCGTTCAAGAAGTCCGAAAACACGATCAACAATCCACCAACGGATCGGCTCAAGAGTCAAGGCATCGCTTGAGAGAGAAACTCCAATTTTGAAAGTCAAACAGAGGCCAACGTTAAGCTCCGCTGTTACTGCACGAGCAGGAAAGAATCTTCTGCTGCGAGCCGTTGCTGAAGCTCAGAGGTCGACAGCCAACGTTGAACCTCGTAAGAGAATAGGAAGAGACAACATTGTCGTGCAAGTGCCGTTGCGCAAGGATCGCCGGAACATCAGAGTTGAAGAAGAATATGTTCCCGAGTCGACCTCGACGCAATCCGAAACTGAGGCTGAGTATCATGCCTCGTATAACAAGACGACAGACGACGATGACGAAGAAGACGTAATTTATCTGAACAATAACGAAGACGTAGAGTTGGAGGATTTGGACAACGAAGAACCTCGCAAAAGCCCACAGTTCGTTGTGACACTCGAAGGCGCATCTCAGTTCGAAGGACGCTCAAAATCTCGCTCGCCAACACCTCCGCCAGTCATCAAAAGAAAATCGATCAAAGACCGCATTGGCTTCAGGGCAACAGCCGCATTAGCTCCAAGCAGGGAAGAACGACCGCCCGTCAAACGACAGCCGGTGGTTGAAGAAGAAAGTGAGTCACAACGGGCGTACAACCGCGTGAAGCGAGCCAGATTGTCACCGATCAAATTTGATTTAACCGACGAAGAAGATGATGAACGCAAATCGAGAAACAGTTCAAGAGATATCCGCAGCCACTCGCCGAAAGAAAGTGCTGAAAAGGAGCCCAAGTTTGAAGAAATCGATGTGGACAAACATGAGAAACGGATTAAATTGGAGCCAAGTCGAAGCTTTGAACACGTTCCAGCTTGTAAGAACCATAAAATATCATTGCATCATTTTCTAATCTTTTAAATTTTCTTTTAGTTCTCAGCTCGGTTGCAGTGCCAGTTCCTGAGTCTGCCAAGATAGCGAAGCCAAAAGACCGCTGCAGGTTCTATCCGATGTGCTCAAACGCCGCTTGCGCCTTCTATCATCCAACACTACCTTGCAAGCTGTTTCCCAATTGTAAATTTGGAGATACTTGCGCTTACGTGCATCCGAAATGCAAGTTTGACGCTTCATGCACTCGTACCGACTGTAACTTCAGTCACTCACAAGCTGTCATTGGGCTTTCAGTGCCGCCGATTGGTAAGAAATTTAATTAAATCTTCAACTCGTTGTAAATTGCCTTCCGTTTTAGCTTCATCCATCAGTATCACGCCGATGTTCAACCCAATAAGTCTCAGAGCTCCAAACACAACAATTTGCAAGTTCTTCCCAAAATGCACCAACACAAACTGCATCTTTCTTCATCCGAAGATCTGCAACTTCGGGAAAGCCTGTCACAACAAGTTCGACTGCAACTTTTATCACTTCGAGTCGTCGAGCGAAAGCAAGTTCAAGTGGATATCGCCGCTTTCGTAATGAGGCAGTTACTCGGCGTGTAGAATTACTAGATTAACTCTGAATATGTAGCTTTTCCAGCTGTGTAAATTGAATCGCTGAAGACTTTTCCTAAAATATAAATTTGGATTTACAATCGACTTTGTTTTCCTCCGCTGGTAACCTCGAAAGAATTACGCAAATATTACGGAAATTTTCTCTGAACACTTTTTTAATTCAAATTTAATTATGCTCTACATGAATTGCCACTGGTACTTGTGCAACTTCTAACTTAGTTCATTTGACTTTCACGCTGCAATCGGCGACCGTAGCTCCTTGAAACGACGTTGAAGCAATCCATGTATCTAAAATAGGAGAAATCAGGCTAACTAACTTGGAGAGATCAATAAGAAGCTGACCTATCCATGCACATCGCAACGCATTTCTGTTCGCTCGAGTCCAATTCACTGCCCGGCCTGTTTACGCACTTCTTGAAACATTTCTCAGTCATTTTCGTCAGTAGCTCCTGAGCATTGGCAAGTGCGATCTGTTGCTTGACCGAGTCCATGAGCTGGTCCTTCTGGGTTGATGACATGTTACTAAGATCCATGCTTATTCAATTTCTATATTATATCCTTTTATTCAATTTCTAGAATTTAATTCAAAACACGAAAGGTCAAGTCAAGTCTTTGCGTCTTTTCTCAATTCGCGTCAGTTTAATTCGACCAACTCGGTTTAACGGCAGAAAATTGTATTTGTTTTGATTTAGGCATGTCTTATCTCCTGCCAAAGCGAATCAGTGAGCTCACGACCATCGATTCAGATCTGGAGACGCCGGAGAAGCAAACGTATCAAGAAGCCAACAAAAAGTGAGGATCGCTGGAGATTTTTTGGAATTGTTTTTAAATTCTGAAATTTGTTCAGTTCTTACAGACTTCCGAGAAGAGTTGCTGACCTGGATTTGCAAGAATCAGATTCTGAAGACGACAAGAACGACAGGTGAGATTTGCAGCATTAGAAAACATCGAGGAGCTAATTTTCCAATATTTTTCTTGAAGATTTAACTGCGCGATCCTCAATGAATCGTTCATCGTCAGTCCTTCCAAGCAGAGCCTCGACTACGAAGATTCACCGACACTCAAAACTACAAAGTCAGATGAAAACAACAAAAACACGATAAATGATGGTAAAGACAGCGGAGTTTGCAGTGGATACCTGAGCGATTTTCGAAGTAAATACGTTGCAGAAGAAACTCCGAAGGCAGACGACAACATCAAAATTTCTTACCGACCGATCAAATCTCGTACTCAACTTTTCCCTGCAAAAACAGTTCTCCAAGAGAAATCAAAGGAACCTTCGGTGCCGTCAGTATTTCAAAAATTTCACAAAGACGAAACTGCCACACCAGCAGGTACGAGCACAAGTAAAATGGTAGCTGAGCGTTTCGATCAGTCACGAGGTGCATTGGAGCAGAAAGTACCTGAAATTGAGACTCCTTTCAAAAATAACGACCCGCATTTGTTTGCCACTCCATCCTTAAGAGCGCCTTCTCAACCGTTCGCAACTGCAACAATCAAAAGGTCGAATCAGGACTTCTTCCACGACAAGCAACGCGAAACAACTTCAGAACGGAAGCCACAAGCGAAAATTCTTTTCACAACTCCAATTTCTCGACCGCCACCAGGAAGCCTCTTCAAGTCCACTCCAATCGACTCTTTGAAGCAGTCAACGAGTATTGCACAAAAAAAACTTTCTCCGATCAAAGAACCATCGACTGAAAAGGAGAAAAGCGAGCGAATAATCACAATTAATCATGTTGATTACATCATGGAGAAGAAAATCGGTTCGGGCGGTTCAAGCTCGGTGTTCCTGGCCAAAGGAAAGAACGACGCCAAAGAGTTTGCAATCAAACTAGTGAAGTTGGATGGCGATCAGCAAGTGATCGACGGTTATTTGAACGAGACCAAGCTGCTCGCAAAGCTCCAAGGAAACGTTTGCGTTGTGTCGCTGTTTGCTTACTGTCATCTGCCCGAGAAGAACATTCTTTACATGGTCATGGAGAAGGGCGAATCCGACTTGCACAAGATCCTTCAAGGCTTTCACACGCAGATACCTCTCTATACTCTTCTGAACTACTGGTATGAGATGCTTCAGGCCGTTCACTACATCCATCAGAACGGCGTCATCCACTCCGACCTCAAACCGGCCAACTTTCTGATGATCGGAGGCAGGCTGAAGCTTATAGACTTCGGGATAGCCAGCAACATCGCCCTCGACTCCACGTCCATCATAAAATTCTCACAGGCTGGAACTTTCAATTACATTTCACCGGAAGCCTTAATCGACACTTCGACTGGAGACAGTCCTTCGGTTCATCATCAGCCTAGAATAAGATTGTCAACGAAATCTGATGTAAGAATGAAGTTTTATGAATGTTTAGACAGTAATTTTCTTTTCTTTGTAGGTCTGGTCACTGGGTTGCATTTTCTATTTGTTTTTGTATAAAAAAACTCCGTTTTCGCAAATCAAAATCCTCAACCAGAAGATCATAGCGCTGACCAACCCGAACACAGTCATCGAATACCCGCCACTGCAGAATTTCTACCCGCCCATCCTTGTCGAGATGGTTCGCCGGTGTCTCGTTTACAACCCAAAGGAAAGATCGTCGGTTGCTGAACTCCTGAAGTTCCCGTTCGAAATGATGATCCCCGTTAAGAAATAAGAAATTATTTATAATATAAGTTAACATCATTATCTTTAATTAAATTAACAAAATCAAAACCTGACATTCAGTGGTTCTTTAAATTTGTGTAGTTGCCATCGCCATAGCAACCGCAAAGCACAAACAAACTTTTCGCGAAACTATTCATTTGTGCTTGTTCTCCGCTATCTTCGCCTTCAGTCATGAAAAGACCTTGCGAAGTGTGAAAAGTCCTGAATTTTCAGTGAAAATGGGAAATTGTCTGAAGACGTGTTGCAAAGGTTACGATCGGGAGTGAGTTCCGCTTGAGATGCTATCGCATTTGGTACAATCTAATTCTCGTGTTCTAGGTCGATTCCAATTCTGATACTTGGATTAAAAAATTCTGGAAAAACAGGCAAGATAAATGCAAAGTGAACTCGGTGAAAATGTTTGATTTGTGACTGTTCGATTTAGATGTCGCATACAGACTAATCAACAAGAAGCGAGAAGACTACTTCACAACGAACGGGTGCAGGACGTTCAGCACAAAAATAAACAACCGCTTGATTAAATTCACAGAACTCGGTTTGCTTTAATTCTTTTAGCTCGAGACTCAAGAATTCTATTTATAATAATATATTTTTCTTTAAGGTGGCGAAGAGTTTTATGATATTTGGAAGTATTACTTTCTGGACGTAAGTTGTTGGCTTAATTACTCGGCAAGAACACCATAAAGTTCCAAAAGAAATCTCATTTGCATATCACCCCGACAATTAAAAGTAACGGATCATTAAAGAATTTCCTTCGTGCTTTCAGGTATTTGGCGTAATTTACGTCATTGATTCACATGACATCGGCTCGCTTGAGCGGTCGAAGGAAATTTTCGGCTCCATTATGTCCAACGATCTTCTGCAGGGAAAGCCAGTGCTGGTGCTATCGAACAAACAAGATCTCCCGGGCGCTCTCGACAGTCTGGACATCTGCGATTTCTTTGAGGTTTGTCCTCACACGTCGCCTTATCAAGAACATAACATAAATTTCGATGTTTCAGATCGAGTTTCTCGCCAACCTGTTCCGAACACCGTGCTTCATCGAAGGCGTCGGCCGCTTCGAAAGAAACTTCGACGAGAAAGTGTGCGCTGTTGCCTGCAACTGGCTAGTGCAGACGATTTGTAAAAACTACAAAAGTATCCAAAACAAAATCCGCTTCCTAAGGGTAGTCACGCAAAACGAATCGCTTTCAGCCTGCGAGCTTTCGAATGAAGAAATTCCGAGGCAAACTCGGCGTCCGCTGACCGGAAAAAGAAAGGTCAGTGCCAAGTATAGTTTTTGCGTGTAAATTAATCGGTGTCGTAAGGCTATTTTTAGGACTTGTTTTTTATGTTCATTCCTTGCGTCACTGAATTTAAAATGGGATGTAATATGACTAATCGAATTCTCCTTTGTGCTTCCCCAGAAAAAGCTCCGGTTCTCGCAAAACCGCCCTAAAACGGCCCCCAATTCGAAAGCTAGCGTGACCAGCGACACGAAAAACTTTCTGACGTCATTAAATCTGCCACCGACGCTGCGGCCGCGAAAAAGCAACCAAGTTTCGCCGATGGCTGACAACTATTCGCTGCGATTTAATTATGATGTTGCGTGTGAACGGCATATTCGCGAAGGACTTAAAGCTGGTTTAATCAATGGCATTATTACGGTGTCAGAAATGACTGGTAAGAAAGTTTCCCTTTGAAGGGAATGTGAAAAGAATGTTTGCTCCACAGAAAAAAAGTCGCGCGACCTTGAAACTGTAATCGTCGTAGAGGATCTTTCTATGCCTCAAAAGCAAGAGGCTCTCGTGAGCTGAGACCCGGAAACAGAGCGAAGATAAGCAACACGTGCCAATCCAACGCACTTTTGAGTTATCACTAGTATTAAATCTTTTCTCTTTATGACTTGTAAAAATTTACAACTACACATCGTGTTCATGATTCCTTCAACGTATTTTAGAATAAAACTCAATTTCCACTCGAAAAAACTGAGTTTTTCCACAGCTTTTCAAGAAAAGATTGATCGAACGATAAGAATGCACTAATTTATTTGCATTCTTAATTGCCAGCAATCACCATTACGATGTGTGCGATCAACAAGTTGTATTTCATTTTGTGAATTAGTTCAAACATGCTTGCACTGCTCGAAAGCTTCGCATTCAGAAAACTAAAAGCTTGAGTAAATGCTGAGTGAAAGTTGCTTGCTTGAAATGACGAATATTATTTTCTCTATGCTGCCCTCGATTCGCGTTTTTCAACTCCTTGGACTCGTGCCATTTTCAGTCACGAAGAGACACGAGTTCAAAGCGACCCCAACGATTCGCATCGTGTCTCTGCTGCAGACAGGAATAGCTTTGCTTGGAATAATCAACACTTGCTTCAACTACGACTTCTACGTTAATGGAGAAAACTCCAGCGTTGGCAACATGGTCGACTTCTTCCAGTTGATTTCAATTCGATCCGCGCACATATTCATAATTTTTGAGGCGATCATGCATCAGAAAGCTTTGAAAAGATTTTTCGAAAACCTCAACGAGGTCGATCAGTCGATGATGAAAGTGAACACGTTCGTCAACTACAAGAAACAGAGATTCTGGAACTTTTACTTGGTATCGTTTGTTGTGATTTTCTATGTCGGATCACAGTTATCAGTGTTAACGACAATTGTTTGGCGCGACTTCAACCAACCGATGTTCTCGTATTATTTTTCTTACTGGGGCGCTTACTTTGTTCCTTACCTGTTCAGTTGCTGCAGGTATTACCAACTCGTCAGCTGTATTTGTGCAATTAAACAGAGGTTTGAATTTTTGAACGAGTGTTTATCGACAACAGAACAGAACATCAGCAAAGGCAAGAAAAAGGTTCTTAAAGCTTCAATCGGCTTTAGACTTTATGATGAGATAAACGTCTTCAAGCAGAAGAAACCCACGAGCAACTTTGACGATTTGATTTTGTTTAGAAAAGTTTACAACAAGTTGTACTTATCGTCTTTGATCGTCAACTACTCATTCGGTATCTCAACTCTTGTCAACTTGAGCAACGATTTCCTTGCTATCACTTTGAACTCGTATTTTGTGTTTTTGTCCTTTTCAAATATCTCCTTCAATCTTCGACATTTGCTGAAAGTGTTCCAAAGCGTCTTTTGGTGTCTCCCGCACTGTGCAAACATTTTCGCGATTTCTGCTGCTTCACACTTCACGATACAAACGGTAAGTCATAACCTTGTTACACATTTACTGCATGCAATCTCTTTCCAGACGATAAGAACTGCATTAATCGTGCACAAAATCCAACACGACCTCAACAGCGAAGAACATAATTTATTCTTAGAAAACTTCAGCCTTCAACTTTTGCACCAAAAAGTTCAATTTTCTGCGTTTGGTTTCTTCTCAATCGATTTCACTTTATTGTACGCAATAATCGCAGCGATTACAACTTATCTCGTCATTTTGATTCAATTCCATAACAACGAACTTGAAACTTTGACTTCTCCAGTTAACGGCACTGTTTGAAGCCACTTTGAAGTCTTCTTCGTTGGTTGCAAGTTTTGTTTTTTATGTGTGATTTAAAGTTAAATTTAGAGTTTAAATGTGAACTAGACTTAACAGTTGTTCAATAAAGAAAAGAACTAAATAAGGGAAAAGCTTAATAACTTGAAGAAATATCTTTCAATTTTAAAGCCCATCAAACTGTATGACCACCGAATAAAGTACCATGTAATAAAGTACCGTGTTATAAAGTACCATCGTTCAAATATCAAAAAACCGTTAATAAAAATAATTTCCGAAAAATCTAATTTGAAAGAAATTTGAAAGAAAGCATTTAAACATTTTATTGTTGCTTTATCAGCTTGGATTTGAAATTTTTCTCGCAAAATAATTTCCGAGCGAATCGTCAACAAAACTTCCGCACCGCAACTTTTTTAACGGTTTTTGTTGATATTTGAACGGTGGTTATTTATAACAACAAGCAAAAATCGATGGCACTTTATTACACGGTAATTGCTTTGGTGGTACTTTATACATGTGGCACATAATTTTATCAATTTTAAATGTTTTCTTGAAAAACGATGAAGTCAATCAATCAATCTTACATGTTTCCTTACAAAAGTGAACTCGATCAATCGATAAAAAGCTTTCTTTAACACAAAACTAGAAGCCTTACCTAGCTTTCAACGTAAGAAACGTAGACTGCACACATATCTGTCTACGCCACTCATGTTACTCACACTTACACGACTTTTCTCATATAATTTTCATAAATATTTAGTTCCAAGTTAGCAGTCGATTGATTCTGTCGTGTTTTTTGATTATTTTCGGAAGACAATTCAAGTTTACTTTTTGGTCAGCAATTATCGTGTCAATTAGGTGAACATTCGTTAGAACATGGCTTTAGATCAAACAGTCTTGCCTTGGATGAGCAATGAATACTTTAAATCGGTATTGACGGCGTACGAAGGTCATGGTGATTTAGAAGTAAGCGAATTCAGTGTCAGTTCAGGCACAAACAAAGGGGAAAACTTCGCAAGTGCAATTTTTCGAGTGACGCTCAAGTACCTGTTGCGTGACAGCGCCAAAGAAACGACTTTGATCGTGAAGACACAGCCTGAATCAGGAGCCATGTCGGAAATGCTGACTGAAATGGGAGTTTTCAAAGCTGAGAGTCACGTTTACCGCAGCATTCTTGGGAAGACCGCGAGCCTGGTCCCGAATTTGAAGGTAGCGCCGAGGTATTAACAACTTATCGCTTGAACTTTGAAGTTTTACTAATTGATATCAATTTTTATTCCCTAATCGCACCGCAAAATTGAAGATTAGTTTTTGCTGATAAGAACGCTCTTGTTCTGGAGGACTTAAATCAGTTCGATTACAGACTGGCCAATCGCAAACGGCGATTTGATATGCAACGCGCCAAAATCGTCGTTGCGAAACTCGCGAAATTCCATGCAGTCACGATGCATTTACATTCCAAAAGCCCCGAGGTCATGGACCATCACCAAATGTCAACGGTCGACACCGACGATATGACGCCGATCGCTTACTTCTTCACAGTCAGCATGCAAGAAACGCTTCAAACCATTCGAGAAAATCCAGAGCTGCAAAAATTCGCCGAGAAACTCGAAAACTTTGACATCGTCGATCGCGAGAGAAAAGTTTTCAGAAGATACGCTGAAGAGACTTTCCACGTTCTCAATCACGGCGATATGTGGATCAATAATGTATTTTTCTCTTTCAACGAGAAAAATGAGCCGCTCGATGCAATTTTGGTATGATGAACGATTTTTACAAGACAATCGGAGTAATAAATAAAACTTTGTTGCAGGTTGACTATCAAGGCAAGTCAATGAACGAGAAATCTTTTTTTGCATTTTAGTTCACTTTTGATTAACATTCGACTCTTTTAAATTTTAGAATGTTTCTGGGGCTCACCTGGAATCGATCTTAATCACTTCATATACACTTGTTGCGATTTTGATGTCTACAATCGACTGGACGAAGTCATTAAATGCTATCACGAGAACTTAGTTGCGACACTGAGGCAACTGAACTCTTCGAACGACGCAATAAAGTATCCAACTTTACAAGACGTCCAGAAAGAACTTGAGCGAAAAGCCGATCAAGGGGTTGTTGCACTGTGTGCAATAGTGCCAGTAAGCCAAATCTTAATTTTCTGTTTCAATCTTATTGCAACGTTTATTCATTCAAGGTCATGATGATAGAGAACTCTGAAAACGCGAATCCGGAGAACTTTATTGCTGACGGTGATGGCGCGGCTGAAATAAGACGAGAAGTTTACGGAAATCCAAAGTTCGTTGACGTTTTGAAGTTTTTTTTGCCGAAAATCTTGAAATGATGTTCTGCACTTTGAAGAATGGAATTTGTGCCTTAAGTCTACAATTTTGAAAAGGTGTTTTTCAATTTATAAACCTTAGTTTCTGTCAATAAAGTTATCAAATCAAAATAATTGCTTCCGGCAATTTCACTTGCTCAAACAATTTACGAAATATAAACATCGCCATGTCGTGTTTTAGTCTCCAATCAAGAAGTTTTCGTTAAAAGCGGTTTAATAAGGAAAAACAACACGAAATTTTAAAACTGGCAGAAGTGCATCGATGCATTTGTGAACAAAAACATGAAATGTTCAAGTTTTCCGATAGTCAACAGGTTTCTCTCTTGAAACGCGTTTTGAGAGAGTAAAACAGTTTGTTTATGTTTGCACACGTGGAAATTTTGTTTATCAACAATGTTTTTTCGCCGGAAAATTGAGAGATTCGGGAGAGTGAAATGGAAAATCGGGAGAGTTGAGCGCCAAATCTTCGATTTTTAGAGAGTGAAGTCGGACTCATAGGCAACACAGATTACTTTCCATCAGACTTTACAAAATCTCAGAAGAAAATCGCTGCCACTGGCGACTTGAGAGAGTCGTTGAGAGGCGTTTTCATCATTTTCATTCACTTTTCTTTCAGTCGGGAAATGTCAGCCATAGTGTAGGATCGAGCTATTTTAAAACTTCATTCATTATTCATTTTTATACGCGTTTAACGAAAAGACTAGAAAAATAGTGACTTTAATGGTCATTGAAATGAAAAGTTTCAAAAATCAGTGAAGTTATCATAATTAAAAGATGATTTTAACCATAAAAGGGCTTCTCGTCACAGCCCTAGGCATTATTTTCATTTTTATACCGCAAAATCACGTCGATTCGTCGCCTGAGTCGGACGCGTAAGTTTCCATGTTGTCAATTGAACGTAGAGTCCAGAAAACTGTGGATAATCTCCAAAATGAAGCGTGGAATAAAAAATTTTCGCGAGATTTTTACTGAAAATTTCTAAAAATAGAAAAAAGTTAGCTTGAATCAACGCAATGCGCAGGATTTGTAGTCAGAGAAGTGAGAGTGTTTTCTTACAAAACGCACGTTGAAATTTTGTTTATTATGAAACAAAGTGCTTCGTTTGAGCAATATGGAGCTGTGAATCTTCGGAATTTGTAGTGCTTAAAGAGGAATTGTTTTGATTAGCAAATGTAACAACAAGATAATGACAGAAGTTCTTGATTTGATTAATTATCCTGAGTTTTTCCAAAAGAAGTAGATTGTAAATCAAATTTCAACAAGAAAATTGTCTCAAAACAGACATTAAAAATTGTAATTTCAGTTGCTTGGGATTTTCTGCTATAAATTTCTTGTTTGAAGTTTCGGATCAAATTTTAATATCTTTGCTTATGAATTTTAAGAAAGATTTACGGGTGAAAATCACTTTAGTAATTGGGTTCAGTCGTAGAGTCAACATTGGATTACTTGACCAGTATTGTATTAGTTGACCGGGCACTTTTCTTAAGAACCACACAACTTAGAGAATTGAGTTTTTTTTACTGAAATAATATCAAGACCTTTAACATTCTTTCAATTAAAAAAACCAATTCACTAAGCTTTGTAGTTCTTAAGAAAAGTGCCCGGTCAACTAATACAATACTGGTCAAGTAATCCAATGTTGACTCTATTTTTAGTGTTCAATTTGACTTTTTTAATTATAAATAACAGATTTTGCCACTAAAAAGTGAACAAGTAGAGTTGTTCATTGATTGACGTAGAAATGTTTGCTTATCTTACAAAATTATTCTTGCACAGGATAAAAAGCTAGGATTTTCACAAACTTAGATTAAATTAACACAAAGACCAACTTTCATGAACACCAACTTCACAACCTTCTTTTGCAATAAAAACTGCTTCAAAGATCAGAATCTGCAAAATTTATTGAAATAAGTAGTATCGTTCGTTGTCAATTAACAGCCATAATCAATATACATTCAAAATCTCCAGCTAGTTAGTAACTTTAAATTCGTCACTTTCACGGTTCTTTCATTTCCCGGCTTTTCCGAAATGCGCTGTTCAGTTTTCCTTTGGCAATCAATGTTCTCTGTCTCTTCTTCTGATTATCCATCAATACTGCTTATAAAGTTCTTTTAAAGTTGTCAACTGATTATGATTCAATCACTCAATTTTCCAGAATAAGCGAATGGGCGGTGACGCTGGGAGATGAATTATGGGAACTAGCCGAGACAATGACGAAAGCAAAGGAAATAAAACAGGTACAGACAGATATTGATTGCACAATTAATTGATTTTGACGATTTATATTTATGAATTCGACACGTTTGCAGAGATATAAATCATTCAATGCACGAGTTGAAAAGAAGGACGGGAACACTCTTATTGACAGTATTGTTGAATCCATTGGCAGGTAAGGGAGAAAATTATATTTCCCCAGGTTTTCCGAAATTTAAAATTCTTGTCTTTAATATTCTTTGTTTGTCTGCAGAATGCTAAATAGAAAAATGGATGCGGTGAAATGCATTGTCAACAAGTCGGAGGAGTACGCGGAAGAATTCCATCGCAATAACTTGCTGGAGAAGAACTTCACATATTACTCTAGCAAGTTTTCACTGGTACGGACATTTCCCAATGCATTGACAATGCAATTTCGGTTATCGCAAATTTATCCCTCAGGTGAACGATCAAAATTTCACTAGCGAAGAGTACACAGACAACCAGAAAATGTCCTTGAGCTACTATACGAACATGTACTTTGATCGTGACTCACACTTTTTCGACTTGGAAGTCAATACGACACATAGCGCTGTGCACGTCCCCACCAACGGTAATTTTGTGGAAATCGTCGATCTTATGGCAACGTCATAACAATGGAAGTATTATTGCAGTTTTCGACCAGCTTCCGGAAGAGTCGGAGTTCATTCAGTGGTCGGTGGTTTTAGACGAAGTGTTCACACAAAATTATCAATCGGATCCAGCATTGTCGTGGCAATATTTCGGAAGTAACCTTGGCGTTTTGAGGCACTACCCGGCCATGTCATGGTACAGAAACAAAACAGACACTTACGACTGTCGCAAACGTGAGTGCAAACACAGCAACGAAGAATTTATACTAAATTTAATTTTCTCACAAAGGTTCGTGGTTTATTGAAACCGCGACATGCAGTAAAGACGTTGTCATACTTCTAGGTACGTTGTTGTCATCATCGTCAACTTTTGACTAACAAAGCCTTTGGTTTTAGACAACTCGGGGTCAATGACAGGCTACAGGAACTACATAGCTCAGCTGACAATCAAGAGCTTGTTGGATACATTCTCCAACAATGACTTTGTTAACATTTTCAACTATTCGAAAACCGTAACCGAGTTGGTTCCATGCTTCAAGGATATGCTGGTGCAAGCCACACCGGAGAATATTCGAGTTTTCAACGAAGGTGTGAAGCAACTAAAGCCTGATGGGCATGCAGATGTCTTGGTCGCATTGGAGAAAGCTTTTCAGCTGCTGGCAAAATATCGGGAGATAAGAAAGTGCAATGAGTCTTCCACCGGATGCAATCAAGCTGTACGCAAATCATGCATGCACACGTTGTCTTTGGGGTTTTAATGTGTTGTCATTGGTTTCAGATCATGTTGGTTACAGATGGTGTTCCCGGAAATGTTACGGCAGTTTTTGAGAAATATAACTGGTTTGGGAATGACAGCAAGTCATATCCGGTGAGAATATTCACGTATCTTCTCGGCAAAGAAGTCACGAAAGTCAAAGAGATACAATTGTATGCTTGCTTGAACCGGGGCTACTATTCGCACGTGCAATCACTCGACGAAGTGGCCGAGGAAGTTCTCAAATATGTCAACGTGATAGCAGCGCCATTGGTTCTCCAGAAAAATGAACACCCACCGACATGGACGCACGCATACATCGACACAACTTACGAGACGGACAGTAAGGCGTTGAACGATGACCAACCAGACTTTCGCATGATGATAGCAGTCGGTGTCCCTGCTTTCAATCGATCATCTTACAGGTACACGTAGCGGTTTTCAGAAGCTCTTCAAGTATTTTCATACTTTTATTATATTCCTAGTGAACCGAACATAACTCGAAGGCCAACGTTACTTGGAGTGGCTGGCACTGATGTTCCCCTTGACGACATATTGAAACTTGCACTGCCTTACAAACTCGGAGTCAATGGTTACAGCTTCATTGTTTCGAACAACGGATACGTTTTGCTACATCCTGACTTGAGGTAATGAAACATTTTCGTTATTAGTGAGAATTATTTTTCATTAGAGATTCTCACTTCAAGACCGTTTGATCCGAAGCATCCTGGTGAACTTAAGGAAAACTATAACAGCGTTGGTAAGAATTTGTAATTTGAGTTGTTTCCTGATTATTTAACGTTTTGGTTTTAACAGATATTACTGAAATCGAACAGATTGACGAAGAACTACCGCCAAGGGTGCCAAGTGAAACACTGCTGAAGTAAGTTCGTAGAAAAGTTCTTACAGGGTGTTCACCAGAAAACAGCCCAGAGTTTTTCATGCTGCTGACATAAGGTTTTGCCCCAAAAATTCAAAACCTTATGTCTGCAGCAAGAAAAACACCGGGCTGTTTTCTGGAGAAAATTTGAGGTGATCGCACGACAGAAACTAAATTTATGGCTGTCATAAGTCAAAAATTAATTTTTAGCGGGCGGGACTTTTTTACATTTTCACCTCCCACCACACAAGTTAAATTTTGGAATTCGGTTTTTGCTCCTTATAGCCAGATAGTTAATGAACAAAAGTTGTGCAGACGTAGTCTAACTTATAAAGTGGATCTCGAGCTAAAAAAATCCAAACAGCTGGTACACATCTTTCGTAGCCACCCTGTATTTACATTTACCGAAGCACTGTTTACAATTTGCACAGAACTCTGCAAAAACATATGAAATTCTTAGAAAGTTTGGGTGAAACGATGATATTTCAATGAAAGCTAGATTCAGCAATTTTGCAATCAATCCAATCTAAGATTCTAAAAAGTCTCTGATTGATTCAATTCCATTCTGAACCCAAGTCTCTTATCAAAAATTTTATTTTATTTAAATTTATTTCAGACTGAGATTGGGTCTTGTCAAATATGAAAAAGGTTTGTCTAATAAAAATTTAATTTATTGACTATGTTTTTGCTAACTTTGTGTCTTTCTGAAGGTCATATGTTGAACATTCCTGTTAGATTTCATTATGACAAGGTAAATAAACTCAAATTTATGATGATGAAACATCATTAACACGAAATTTCGATAATGAAACATTAACAACACTTAATTTCGATCATTTTCATAGACAAGGCGAGTTGCACAAAGTAAGCAAGATTATTACTTTGCACCAATCCCGCACACACCTTTCTCTCTTGGAATCGCACTGTGAGTACTCGTTTAACTTGAAAATCTATTTCAAACTCATATCGCTCTTAAATCACAGTCCACACGACTATGGCAACACTTGGATCAAGGTTGGGGATGAAATTCAAAGAAACAACTACACGAAAATCAATATCTCCGACTTCTTTGTGGGCGAGAACTGGAAGGTTCATCCTGAATGGGTAAGTGCAACCCAATATGCAGTGACACAAATGAAATTTATAGTCAGTTTTCTGTCATAAAGGTTTATTGCAAGTATCACTATCTGGAAGGCCATGAATTCGAAACGTCCGAACTCGAACTGCGACATTTCTTGAAGAAAATAATTGAACCCAACTGGAAGTTCACGCAACAGTACGAGCCGGACCCGAACGCCAACCAGGAGAAGGAAATCGATGAATGTAAGTCCTATTGCATTGCATGGTGATTAATCAAAGTAAGAAATAATATCGATGAACAGTGAATTGCGGTCGTAAAACACAGGATGTCGAAGCATATTATTGCAACAAAGAGTTGGTTGAGCTGCTGGTGTTCGATGCAAAAGTGACAAATGAAAGTTATCAATCATGGACGTTCAAAAATGAAAGGGAGCGGGAGATTGTCGAGAGATACAACGCAAGTGTTCGATTTGTCGGCACGATGAGTGGTAATGACATTTTTTGAATTAATTGATTGCGGTGTCAGAGAAGCTTAAAACTTATTTCTTGTGCTTTTTCATCGTCCTTGGTTCCGTTGTCAAGGACTCACAAGATGGCAATTTATTTTCGGGGAAGTTGAAGTTGACACGGACAAGGAGTTTGGCGATTTCCATTCGACAGCCATTAACGAGGTATTTCTTTCTAAATTACTCGAAAGTTTTAAATTGACGGGAATAATTTTCAACAGGCTTGGTACAAAAGCGCGATTCTGCAGCATCAGATCGATAAAAATAGCTTTGTTTACTCTGTTAGCCACTACGACGACGAAAAGGAAGATCTCGGCGGCGAAATAAAAGTAACAGCGTCAATGGTAAATATTTCATCAACATGAACTGGATCATGGTGTCTTGATACACGGAATTTAAATCGGATAAAGTCTAATTTTTCCGAATTGCATGAGAAGTACTTGGCTGCTGTTATCCGCTTACTTTCCCTTCTCCAAGGCAATTTTCCCTCGCGACGGCGGAATGGAAGCTCCTTCTTGTGTTGTCGGATTTCAGTTCTCCCATGAACTTTTGTATGACAGATTTATGGAAATTACTTCGAAAGTTAAAGTGAGTCTCGTTGTGCCTTTTAAAAGATTTGCATTCAAATTCGTTCTTTCTCCTTTTTGTAAGTGCGATGACTGCGTGAACACTTGTGGGAGTGACGAGCAGATGTGTTACATCATTGGTAAGATGCCAGATTTGAAATTTTCTAAAATCTTTCTTTTCACTTAGTTACTATCTTAAATGTGAAGTTTACCTAGAAATGTCTAAACCCAAAACTTTTAATGACTTGAATGTCTAAACCAGAAATTTCTTACAGTGCAATTTCTAAAATTTAGGAAAGCCAAGATGAACTTGGCCGTATTAATTTTAGAGATATTTTTAAATTAGAAATTCTATGCCTGAATCATAGCACATTTTATACTTCAATGAAAAACCTTTCCTAAATTCTTGAAACTTTGAAGACTTACATTGAAGATACTATCGAAGTGAAAAAAAAGGATTTTAAAAGCCATAGCTTTGTATTAAACTTCTTATTAATTTTCATCACTCAATATTTTCCAGATAACAACGGATACATCTTGATTTCGGAGCAAACAAAGTCAGACACTGGAAGGTTCTTTGGAGAGGTTGAGTCTCGAGTAATGCAGTCGATGGTACACAAGAATATTTTCAAGAAACTGGTAATCTACGATCTGCAAGGGCTTTGCAAGAATGTTACTGAAGTCAAAGACCCCGAAGATGCCAACGCAAGTCCATCTCTTGTGACGGTACGTGTTGTGGCATTTGATAATTGAACAAACTCATTCAAAGTTCTCCAACAGCCTTTCAAGCTTCTCTTTCTCGGATTTAAATGGATGATGACTGAAATGTTCATCGAGTTATCTCGAATGAATTACTGGGTTTCGGGCGTCAAAACTATTTTTAAAGAAGACTACGAGGACGACTATATAGAGCCGACCCAAAAGAGCCAACATTTCGAAGAGAAGGTAACTTCATCGACAAGAAAGCCTCCGAGGAAAGGCTTGTCTTCGGAAGACGAAGAATGGTTTGCGCAACAAAAGCTGAAGAAGAAGAAAAACGAAACACTTTTCTATCCATGTGATAAAAAGTCAGAGTTGTTCGTACTGCAACAGGACTTTGCCCATGGCCGTGACTTTTCACTCGATGTTCCAATAAATGGTTCGAGGTAATGAAACATTGTCGTGTCAGCGTGTTCTGTAGACGCTTTTAATTGCTTCCATGTCCAACAGCCCGTTCCATGTGAACAGAATTCCAAACTCCAATCTACTTCTCGTTGTCATAAACAAAATGAATGGAGTTACAAGTGAATCGAGTGCAGAACCAACGGAATCGCTAACAACCGAGCCAAAAGAGATGGAAACGGGAAATCAATACGGCGTGGTTCGTAGCCGTCCATTTCATGAAGTAAATTAAGTAAAAGGTTTTAATTGTTTTCGCTTCTCCTTTCGCAGGAACATCCATGTCAGAAATTATACTTCGGGTGAGTTTGCAAAACAATGGGAATTTTCACCACCCTTTACAACTGTACATTTACAGGGAACCGTCATTTTACCGTCGCCGCTTGGATGAATGCTTCGTAAGTGACATTACATCATGAGTTTCAAAACGAGCTTTTGTAACGAAATTTGCATTTATTATTCTCAGACTGAGCATGAAGACGAAGAAGAATCGTATGGCGCACTCTACTGTGGGTCCACATCTCGCGTTAAATTCACATCGTTACTGCTTTTGTTACCTGTGCTGCACATCACTTTAAAGTGGAAAAAGACCTTATTTTAAGACTTTACAATTATACTGCATCGACCGAATGTCAGTTTCGTTTGAATGGATGGATACTTAACAAGAAAAATATTTTGAATATTTTAATGTTTTTCCCGGCGAACCAGTCCCATCGATGGAATTTTACGTTAGTTGTTGCAATCTCGTTATGACATTTGAAAAGAATTTACAAGTTTGATATTGGAAACTTTCCAGGGCAGAGAAAAGTTTAATAAAGTTTGTTTGTTACCAAAACCCGATCTGCAAGTTGTACAATTATTTATCTTCGCATAAAAGAACCTAGGAGACACTTTTCAGAGCATGCAGGAAACTAATTTCAGGGTTTTGCTAACCTTAATGCACTCGCATTTAAAATTTACACCGTAACGTCGTTTCAGCAAAGTTTTCAGCATCATTTGTTTGCTTTGCGATTTACATAGTCGGTGTTAGAAAAGCTGTGCAAATAACGTGACTTACAGGAGCGTTGAGGTTGAATAAGCTCAAAGGCGACTTTTCTGATGTGTTTTTCAACTTCTTCTAGGGGCAAAATGTTCAGAAATCTTAAAAACTCGTTTCTGATTGTTTAAAATGTGATAATTTTTTGCAGCAACTATCAGATGTGTTGTTTTTACAACTCCCTATGACTGTCACCAGATAATATTCTCGGTGAATTTAACTCTTTGAAACTGAGTAAAGGAAGAGCGTCCTTATTTAATCCTGTACACCACCAAATTGCCGTAGCTTGAATAGGCGAAATTTGCATGCAGTAATGGAACTGAATATGTAATGTCATGCTATTGGATTATGGATGTTGTCGGGTAGTGAAAAGCAAAATGAAATTTCGTTGCATAAAGTCATCTCGAGCGATGTGACAACGAAAAAAACTGCACAATTTGTTCACGAGATTCCATTTGATCGTAAACATCAAAACCAGTTCATTCAACCGCGATCTTAATGCAAGCGCACTCGGAACTCATGGCGAATCTATTTTTAAGTGCCTCCATTGCTTCTCCCGACAATTAGTAGGCACACAAATTTCTCATGCTCGTTTAACTCGTGTATTTTTTTCAGGGAAATGCTTTTTTTTTTGTTTTGATGGCATGCTTCGAGCCACCACCTCCATTCAGAAAAATTGCATGCATTTTACATTGGATTTTTATGTACGTGAAAGTTAAATGAACAAAAATAAAATACTTCCAAAATAGACTCTAGTATGCGAGGCACATAAATTTAATTAAAATTCATTGAAAAAAATATATTTGCAATCAGTTGAATGCAGTGCGAAACAATGAAAGTGTTTGCAGCGCTTTACAATTGGTTTTCGTCGCAAG
>JPYR01000009.1:255641-267241 GCA_000775305.1 Belgica antarctica
CAACCGTTTTGATAAGGACCAGTATGTTCTATAAAGTTTTGCAAATACCACAGTACCAATAAAAAGCATGCAAAAAACTAATAACAGCGAGATTATTTTTCACGGGGATCCGCCAATACTTGTTTGTTTATCGATCTTACCAAAATTGCTCGAATTTGCATATAAACGACCGGAATTAAGATCTTTATAGAAAGCTGAGAACTGATAACAACTGCTGCTTTGAACTATCACAAAACTAGATTCTAACCGCTCGTCTAAAATTGGCTTCAAAACGAGTCTTATCAGTCAACGAACTAAAACGAGTTGAATTAAAATCTCGAGTGGACGTCTGACGGTGGAAGTTTTTGGATGGCTGTGTGTGGTCGACTGTAGCAAGAATAGAAGCGTGAAAAAGTCCTGAAATGGATTTTTTGAAAGTCCGGTTAAGCGAGTTTAAATTCCCGATTTGACGAATTTCTTCTTGAGTTAAGAACTTTTTCGCGATTTTTATGCAAATGGTTGCCTTTAATGCTTGTTGTGTATTTTTTAGCCGCATCGTTAGCAGCAGTTTGCATGGATGATCTACAACCTGCGGAAAAAAATGTTAAAAGAGAATTCCTGAATAACACAACAGATAATTTTTCTGACATTGAAAGGTTGACGGAAGGCTGAATAAAATTTAGTTAAATTAAATTTCAATGATACTGAGTGTTAACATCTCTCACGTTTTCAATGTTTTTAAATAATTTTTGTGTAGCAGCTTGAATTCTTCCAGGCAAAGCGATTCAGTTAACTTTACAGTCGACAAACAAGTAATTTTAATCAATTAGGAATTTTCTGAAGTAGAAATCTTGATCTTCACATTTTCAACTCCAGCTTCTGATCCACATTTGGCATCCATCACACCCGCTTCGTGACAGCTTTACAACTTCAAAATCAAATAACTACCGAAGTTGTTTTGGTATGGAAAAACTAACCAGTAACTCATCGCAATCATATTTGGATAAACTTTGATCGTTCTGTGTACATCTACAGAGAACACGAAGCGTTAAAGTTCCATTTTGAACTTAAGCTGGATAAAATTTAAACCGCAAAACAGTTTCTGCAGTTTCAAGAGAACTTTTTAAACTCTTGAATGTTTTTATTTTTATAGATTTTAATATAATTTATGAATGTTAATAAAAATATCATTAATTTCTTCCGGTTTTTGTTGTGGAAAAAGTGAAAAAAACTGGTTCAAACTTTATAGTTCGATATGAATCATTTTATAACAAGCTACAACAACTGGAACTTATTTTGACTAACATCTTATGCAACATATTTAATCACAACGTCATCCCTGATATTCACGATAAAATCTTGTAGAAAAAACACGTGCAAAAGTTCGTTGAAATCCTGAAATTTTAAACTTTAAGGTTAAGTGTTAAAAATTATAAGCTTGGATTGGCAATGACAAACTTTAGTTTTTCACACGTCGTTGCTGTTGCACTCAAGCTTCCAATTGTGCCATATATTCTCACACCTAACGTCAAGCATTGCACGACAAAAAATTTGGAAGTGTTGAAATTCGACAAACTCTGCGGAAGAATTTTATGATAAATTGTTAGCCATCAACTAAACGTGAAGCTTGAGCAAATTGTTGTCGAAATATCTGCTGTTCTGGGAGATTACACGCTTCTGTGATGTTTGAACACAACAAAAAGTTGCTTTTAATTAGAAACATTCAAAACGTTCACCAAAAGTCCCATCTTGAAATTCCTGATTTTTTCACCCATGAATGAACGCTGTTTGTTCATATCACGAGCCTGCTAAGTCACAAACACACACTTCACTGAAAAACTCCGAGAATAAGTCACAATTATGTACTTGATGAAGAACCAGGAACCACTTTTACTTGATCTTGCGGTAATTTATTCACAAGAAAAGCGAAAAGGTGAAAAAAATCGGCGATGAAGTGGATGAATGGTCAATTTGATCTAAAATAAATCGGGTGTTTGCTGAATACATCATCTTCGCCGCATCACTGACCTATCGCAATCCGCTACTTTGCGGCTGGCTGCGACTAAAGTCAGCTTTTAATGCCTCGCTTTTATATTTATGAGACGAATTTTTTGCACCGAAAAGTTGTTTTTAACATGTTTTGTGAAATATAAAATCAAGCCGCGCTAGGTATCAGCTTCCAGTATCGCGAAATATTTTGACCGGTGATCATCTTCACCACATTCGGTTTGTCAATACGAATAATCTGAGAGTCAAGCCACGACCGCGAAAAAAATCCCGTCAAGTGAAGAGGATTTTAAAGAAGTGTTAAGTGGCATCGAGAGACTAGCACGACGAGTCAAAAATGCAAAATTTTTTGGTACGTTAGCGAGAATGGATGAGACAGTTGGAAACTGATATCCGCCAATAGGCCAATTAAGACACCCAGTTATTCGGTGAACCAGCATGAACTTTGAATATTTAAGCAAGTTCTTGTCGCAGAAATATTATGATTGGAACTTTTTCCAAGATGCTTATGGGTGAATAGATTAACGAAAAGTTTGTTAACAAAAAAAAAGCTGCTAAAGACTGTTTTCTAATGAAATTTAAAATGTCACAAACTTAAGCTGCCTTGAGTTGTTAGACCAAACAGAAACAGCCGTTTCGTGATGTTGTCGTTATAAATTTGCTCCAATGGGGGTGTTGGCAAGTGACGTCACGGTCAATGAAACGGGAAGTGTGGGTTCCAAACGTGATCGGCAGCAGATGGCCGGTGTTTGACACCTTTTAAGGTCATTTCTTAATAACATGAGACTGTGCGAGGTCAAAACTGGTGATTGACCCCTGATAACACACCCGTTGAATGCATTAGGCAAACTTGCTTGGGTGTTCCAAATGCAAATATTTTGCATAAACACCATGGGATACCAACACCGCATAATTTTCATTTCGACATCACTTCCGTACGACCTGGAAACCTGAACCGGTCGCAGCAATCAATTAAAACATGCATTTGACAAATGTTGATAGCGGATTATTAGCTTAATGACAAAAGATCTCATTGCCGACAAAAAAACTTCTTTTTTAATTATCGCTCGAAAATCGATTAGGTCATTCGCGAACTCTCGAGTTAAGCAGAAGATTGATGTCAATATTTGTCTTCTAATTTGCTCGGAGTTCGTCAATTGATATCTCCGGTTGGTGTTTAGATTTCATTCTTGGTGATGACCGTGGCACTCGAGGTGTGCTTGACAGCTGACGAAGCGAAGTACATCAACTCGAACCCATCGTCGCTGAACTACAAATTTACCGGGAAAAATAACGAGCACCGGTTCGGCGTAGAGCTGACCGAGAACAAACAGTTCCATCACACAATAACAGGTTCCGTACGATTAGACGAATTTAATTATCGTAAATTATCATTTTTTTTTCGTTATGTTCTTAATTAGCGGAGGATGGCGTAAGACTCGGCTGTTACGGGTATGAATTGGACGGCAAGAAATATTCGACACATTACGTCGCGGACGGAAAAGGATATCGACTGGTACCGCACCAAGAGATGATCACCGTATACCCACGGGACGGCGATCCAAGACAAGCGTCGTTTGTCGACACCTTCAAAGAACAGATGATCGTGAGTGCGAACATCCGGTATTTCTTCCCCGACGGCTGCCACGGGCCGAGAATCGAAGTCGATGAGGTGAAGGTCAAGCCTGACCCCGCAGCACCTGGAACAAAAATCGTCGTCACTGCACCTGCACTTCAGAACACTGCCGGAAAGACTTTCGGAGTGTCAGTGAGTGGAGCTTCTGGAACTAAGCTGAACGGTGGTGCCGGCAGTGGCCTTGAAGGATCCAACCCATCAAACCGAGCTTCGAAGGCATTGTTCGGTAATTTGAATGGTAATGCCAACGGAAATGGCAAAGGAAACAACGCAAAAGGTAGTGGATCAGGTCCAAACGGAGGCAAAAACAGTGCAAATGGAGATAGACCTGGTTCCAACAGCCGCGGAAGTTCATCAGGTTCATTCAACGACGGCGACCAATCTCTAAAGCAAATATTCGAAGACAATTTCGAAGCGCCAATCAGGCCTGGAGTGCCCGCACTCTACGACGTGCCAAATACACCAGGAAACGTGCAAACCCCGAAATCGATCCCAAGAGACGACAAAAAACTCGTGATTGATCGTCGTCCCGAGAATATTTTGGAATCGATTACGGTTAAGTCAAAAACTGCGACAATAGCCGCTAAACCGGTAGCGCCGATCTTGAGTGTGATAACAGTCAGGCCGAAGACCGCTGCAATCACAGTCAAGCCCGTGTTCGAAACAATCACCGTAAGGCCAAGTGTCGAGCAAGCGAAATCTTCAGTCGTGGCTAATCCGTCCCTAATATCGACCCTGCCACTCAAAGAATCCAATGAAAAATGTTCAGATACGTGCTGCGACGACAACCGTCCACAAATATTGATGTCACGAGCTTCGCCCGGGTCGTGTTGCAAAGGCGTCTCGAAAATTGTCATTCCCATCGACATGGAAGCACTCAGCAGCATAGCGATGTCCGAGATTATCGAGATTACAAGCGAGACAACCAATGTGAAGATGCTTCAAAAGCTCTTGAGCTTGCTCGAAAAATACAATTTGTAAATTCATTCGATCATGGCCTGAATGGCTAAATGACAAGTCTTTGTACCTCGATCACCCTTAAAGGAACGAAAAAATGTGTAAATAAAACAAAATTGAGATTTTAAAAATTTGCGATTTAAATTTTTGAAGATAAAGAAGCGACACTCGAACAAAAGAAACAATTAAGAAGCAGAAGCAAGGCGAAGTGGACTTGAAATTCTATCCACACCTGGAGTGGTGCGTAAATAAGGTCACAGCATGATAATTATGTAAATTCAAGATGATTTTGAAGTGTGTGTTCGGCAATTTTATTCATGAACAACGAAATTGTGACAAGAAATAAAAAAATTCCCATCTGACGCCACCACCGAGTCAGAGTTCGAGTTAATTAGTGAGCTGACGCACCGTATCCCGAGTTTTTAAAACAAAGAAGTTTGTCAAGATTAACAAAACCCGAATGTCGTTATGTTGAAAACGGCCGCAGCGATAAATTACTCCAACACGTTTGATGTTCAATTTAACGTTTTTCTTCTCGGCTCGTCAAACGTTGTCTCCAGTTGTTTTATTGTATTGTAAAGTCAAAGGCTGACAAATCAATAACTTTCAGATATTCGTAAGAATTTTCACTCAACCCATTTGTCTGATTGAATATTCCTTTTATGTTTGTTGTATTTTATTGACTGTCGTCTCGCTGATGCAAATCAAAGTTTGCCATTCTTTTAGACGGTGTGGTCAGGAAGAACTAAGGCGCCGATTGTAATTTGAGTCATCTTTTCTGTTTGAATCTATTTTCCCTAAACCCTTTAAAAACTTCTAAAACCTTCAAGAAAGCCTAATAAAAGCTATAACATTATGTCTGAGATGGAATTTTTCATGATTGCAGCTACCCTTTCGGTTTGTTATTAATCAACAATAAAAGCCGAATCATTAATTTTATTGTGTGAACAAAGCATAACATCGTTGACAACTTAACTTCTTCAGGATTTTTTAACGGTCGTCGTTTAAATAAAAAATTTCCCGCGCAATTTGGAGCTTGGCCGATTTTTGTAACATCGCTTTCACTACTTCCGTCGACTCTCTTTATTAAAAATCTTAATTTAAAATGATGCAAGCGTTCCTCAAAGGCGGAAAACTGCCAGCCGGTAGGAATCAGCCTGGGTCAAGCAAGTCGACGAAGGAGAAGAAACAGCGTGAAAAGCCGGTTCCTTGGGTCGAAAAGGTAGATTTTGAAGTTTTTTGGTGTTAATCGCCGGTGTTTTAAGTCAATTTTCTGTTTCAGTACCGGCCAAGAAAGGTTGATGACGTTGTGGAGCAGCAGGAAGTTTGTGCAGTGCTTAGAGAGTGCCTTCAGAGTTCAGACTTGCCCAATTTGTTGCTTTACGGTCCACCCGGTGAGTTCATTCCTAGATCATATCTGTTTGTTTACTCCTTGACAGCAAAATTTAATTTTAGGAACTGGCAAGACCAGTACAATCCTTGCAGCAGCTCGCCAGCTCTTTGGTGATCTCTTCAAAGAAAGAGTTCTCGAGCTAAACGCATCTGACGACCGTGGTATTGCCGTTGTCCGAACAAAAGTGAAGCATTTCTCGCAACTCAAGGCAAGCTCGATCCGACCAGACGGCAAACCGTGTCCGCCGTTCAAGATCGTGATTCTGGATGAAGCTGACGCTATGACACACGCAGCTCAGGCTGCATTGCGTCGAACTATGGAGAAGGAAACTCGCACGACGCGCTTTTGCCTCGTCTGCAACTACGTCTCGCGAATTATAGACCCAATCACGTCGCGTTGCACAAAGTTCCGGTTTATTCCACTTGGTGAAGAAAAGATCATCGAGCGGTTGAAGCTCATTTGCGAACAGGAACAGCTGAAGATCGATGACGATGCTTTAAAGAGCATCGTTGAAATTTCCGCTGGTGACATGCGAAAAGCTATCACGACGCTCCAGTCTTGCTATCGGCTCAAGAGCGGAATCGACTCGACACTCAAAGACAATCTCATTACTCTTAAAGACATTACAGAGATGTCTGGAATCGTCCCCGAGCACTATCTCATACAGTTTGTCGACGTCTGCCGGTCCACAAATTACACAAAACTCGAAAACTTCGTTCGCGACTTTTTATACGAAGCTTACAGCATCTCGCAGTTCTTCGACCAGCTCAGCGACTTGATTGTCAACGACGAGTCCATCACCAACGATCAGAAAGCTATTATTTGCGATAAACTGGGAGAATCTTCCTTCCGACTGATGAACGGCGGTAGCGAGTACATCCAGCTCATGGACTTCGGTTGCGCATCGATCCTGGCATTCAGCAAGAAGTAATTTTAAGCCCGATTTCTTTGTTACTTTTTCGTTTAATAATCATCCTTCGAATAAAATTTAAATTTCCTTCTACAACGAGTCGAAATCCAATTCCTCCGATCGCTTCCGCTTCAAGCTCATGCCGTCTGAGTCGGTGTCCATTTTGACGGTGACAACTCCTGAACTGCTACCGCCCGCCATGGGCAATACTCGCGGCTTCGGGATAACAGTCTTTGACACCTTGAAAACGGGCTTCGGTATGGAGACGATGCTTTGGCCTTTGTTCACGGTCTGACCCAGCGTTGGCTTCTTGGTGATTATAGTCGAAGAGGGCGATGAACCTCCACTCGTGACCAGCTTAGTCTTGATTGTGGAAATGCCGTCACCGAGAGCCGATTTCACAAGCTTTTTGGTCGGTGCTTGGGATGTCGCAGCTCGGAGCTTGTAATTAGCGGCCAACAAGCAGTGACGGTCTGGTGGAAGGCGGATGCCTGAATGTGGCTTGATGGTCGGCAGTGGCTGATAGTTTTTGAGCTTCGCGACTTCGAGAAGCACTTCCCGTGGCGGCGGGCCAGTGAAGGATTTATCAAGTAGCATCGTTGAAGCCAGTTTAACGTCTTCCAAGTCAATCGCCTTCTTTTTTGAATGGTTCGCGTAGACTCTAAAATGTTATTTTATTAGATTTGAAAGACTGTGACTTTTGGATCTTACTTAGCATCGTCTAGGATCGTTGTGACATAGCGGTAAGTGAATTCCAGCAGCTGGTTGATGACTCGGGGCTCAAAATCAGTAACACCGATGTCTCTGTAGTGAAAATCATATTTATAAACAAATTTTCTTGTGAAAATTAACAAAAGCTTGTACCTCAGGATGGAAATTATGACTTGCGCGTCTTTGGGCAGCTGCTTCGACTGGTTTGTTGTCTTGGTTTTCTCTTTGTTGGACTGATCCCCGCCAGAAATCGGTAGGAACGAGGCCATGGTTGTAAACAAACTAAACTTTAATTGTCGCTGAACTGACGACGATGTTTTTTGAAGGGTGTCGACTAAGCAAGACGAGGGGCTAAAACCCACGCAACTCGAAGGAAAAAACCACGCAAACATCGAAAAACATAGCCGAGAGTTTACCTCAGAGAAAAAGTGCGAGAGAACTTCAATTCAGTTTTGCACTCCAACCTTGACGGACGCTCAAAACTAAAGCTCTTCGACTTATTTAATACTTTAAAGTTCAGCAAGTCAAACTCAATCAACCGAAAATGGTAAGTGGAAGTGCAGTGGAAGTAAATTAAAAGGGCAATTGCCGAATACTGTCAATTTCGGCTGGAATTTCTCTTAATTGGACGCAACACGCGTCGCCGTTTTTTTCACGGCCGCCATCTTGTGAAAATTTTCGGTTTCTTTGATTTAGGCCGTTAAGTACGGCACTGGCGGTGCCAGATGGCAGCGATTTCCGCAATCCACACCGCCAGCTTACTCATCTCACGCAGTTCCGTGAACTTTCATTCTGAAGTTGAGAGAATTCTCGAACTTTCCAAGTCCACACCCAAGTATCGATTGGAAAAGCGATGATGACTCATCCAACTTTCTCCCTTTTCTTCCACAGCGTGAATGTATCTCAGTTCATGTTGGCCAAGCCGGTGTCCAAATCGGAAACGCCTGCTGGGAATTGTACTGCCTCGAGCACGGAATCCAGCCAGATGGTCAGATGCCATCAGACAAGACCATCGGAGGCGGCGATGACTCCTTCAACACCTTCTTCAGCGAAACTGGAGCTGGAAAGCACGTTCCACGTGCCGTTTTCGTCGATTTGGAACCAACCGTCGTCGATGAGGTCCGTACTGGAACCTACCGTCAGTTGTTCCACCCCGAACAATTGATCACCGGAAAGGAAGACGCCGCCAACAACTACGCTCGAGGTCACTACACCATCGGAAAGGAAATCGTCGACTTGGTCTTGGACCGAATCCGCAAACTTGCTGACCAATGTACCGGTCTCCAAGGATTCCTCATCTTCCACTCATTCGGAGGCGGTACCGGATCCGGTTTCACTTCCTTGTTGATGGAACGCTTGTCCGTCGATTACGGCAAGAAATCGAAGTTGGAGTTCGCCATCTACCCAGCACCTCAGGTCTCAACCGCCGTCGTCGAGCCATACAACTCGATCTTGACCACCCATACCACCTTGGAACATTCCGATTGCGCATTCATGGTTGACAACGAAGCCATCTATGACATCTGCCGTCGTAACTTGGACATCGAACGCCCAACCTACACCAACTTGAACCGTTTGATCGGGCAAATCGTCTCGTCGATCACCGCTTCATTGCGTTTCGATGGTGCCTTGAACGTCGATCTCACCGAGTTCCAGACCAACTTGGTCCCATACCCACGTATCCATTTCCCGTTGGTTACCTACGCTCCAGTCATCTCAGCCGAGAAGGCCTACCACGAACAATTGAGCGTTGCTGAAATCACCAACGCTTGCTTCGAGCCAGCCAACCAGATGGTCAAGTGCGATCCACGTCACGGAAAGTACATGGCTTGCTGCATGTTGTACCGTGGTGATGTCGTTCCAAAGGACGTCAACGCTGCTATTGCAACCATCAAGACCAAGCGCACCATCCAATTCGTCGACTGGTGCCCAACTGGATTCAAGGTCGGAATCAACTACCAACCTCCAACTGTTGTCCCAGGCGGTGACTTGGCCAAGGTTCAACGCGCCGTGTGCATGTTGTCCAACACCACTGCCATCGCTGAGGCATGGGCCCGTTTGGATCACAAGTTCGACTTGATGTACGCCAAGCGCGCTTTCGTCCACTGGTATGTCGGAGAAGGTATGGAAGAGGGCGAGTTCTCAGAAGCTCGTGAAGATTTGGCCGCCTTGGAGAAGGATTACGAAGAAGTCGGCATGGACTCCGGTGAAGGCGAAGGCGAGGGAGCTGAAGAATATTAAATCAAGCCAGCCGTAGCTTGAACGACTCATGCTTTGGACAGGATAATTTGCTTCGCATAAAATTCCATCAAAATCCGTTGTTGAATAAAACAAAACCGCTTTCGCATTCCCAAAGCATTGAAACATAAAACAAAAACTTTTCTTCATGAACTTGTTTGATTTTTCAGCAATTTCTCTTACAGTTTGAATCGAAAAGAAAGAAGTTCGTTCCACACGATTGCAAAATCACTGAAACATGAATTTAGGCAGCAGTTGAAAGTTGCTTTCTATAAAAGACGATTTGTAGACGCAATTGAAGTCTATGCTGGGCAATTGAGCGTAGGCAGGGCCGTCGCTGATCTCATTGAAAGCATACCATATTCGGGCAAGCTAGTTTTATGACACAAGATTGCTGTGTTTGGGCGTGTTTTGAAGTTTTTTTTCGAGACGACGAGATTTTTATTGATTCACACCAACACACTCGCGTGACTTCATGCCGTTAGACTCGATTTCGACGGAAAGAATGAGAGAATTAAGCTAAAAATACAATGCGGCTCGATGCGTTGCCAAGCGAAGAGTTCTTATTAACAATTAGGAAGCACTCGAGCCTATCGCCGTGGCGTTGCAGGCATTTTCATGAGAGAAACGATGACAATTTGGAACTTTTTCACGAGTCAAAGCATGTTTTGTACGGAATCTTTTAGAAAATCAAAGGAATTCCTCTTCCGAAGCCATTGAAGCCTATGAAACACCGAATATCTTCAGCTGTCATGAATAAAAATCGGTTTTAATTAGACAGATGGTCATGCTTTTGCATTCATTCTGTGTGAGTCATCATCCGAGTAAGGACAACCAAGTCAGTCATAACAAATCGTCAAAGCAGGTCGCTAGTTTGAGACTTCCTAAAAAGGCATAGAAGAAGGTCACTGGCCTGAAAAGTAATTTTATCTGCTTTTCAAATTAAACCAGAGCCGAAATAGATTGAAATCAGTAGCCAGGTTTGCTTGAAGTTCGATTTAAAAAATCCGGGCTTCGAGTGACTGCGGCTGAACCAACGAGGGGAAGCCAATCGACGAAAACAAGAGATCAAGAATTACAAAACATTCGAGGAAAATAAATTTCTCTGACAAGATTTCACACAAACAACACTCACTTCGTTCGCTAGACCTAAATTAGCCACCATGGTAAGTCGACCGCACTCAAACCACCTGAGTCTACTCGCTGTGACCGCCAGAAACCACCGATTTCTCCAAATTTTCTTTGTTCAACTTCATTTTAGTTTAATTTCGCTGCTTTTCCCGAGATGCGCTTTGATATGCGGAATTTCACGCAGCACTACCGCTGCTACTCAGTGTCCATGCTTCCAGGCAACGAGCGCAACGACGTCGAGAACGGCGGAAAAAGTTTGTTTTGAAAATTTATGCCTTGTCATTTCGCTAACCAAGTACCGTCGCGATTTTAGTTATTATGCCACCATCGGCCTTAGACCAGCTGACGAGACTCAATATCGAATATCCCTTGCTGTTCAAAATCACCAACAAAAAGCACGACCGACAGACGCATGCTGGAGTGTTAGAATTCATCGCTGACGAGGGCAAAATTTATATTCCCTTCTGGATGATGCGGAACCTGCTGCTGGAAGAAGGCGACCTGGTGACCATCGACAACGTCTCACTGCCCGTCGCCACCTTCCCTCGGTTCCAGCCACAAAGCGTCGATTTCCTCGACATCCATAATCCTAAAGCAGTGCTGGAGAACTGTTTGCGCAACTTCGCGTGTCTCACGAC
>JPYR01000009.1:272056-290685 GCA_000775305.1 Belgica antarctica
AAAAAAAATCTTTTCACCTTTATTTTCTTCGAAGGAGAGAATTTAATCAATAACAGCACGTAAAATATTTTATTTCCCTATTTTCTCTTTGTTCGATTCATTTCTGTCTTCATTTGGAAAGAAAAAACGTTAAGGGTAGGGTCAATACTCGGTTATTGGGGTAGGCTTGATTGTTTTTCGTCGAATCACTCTTGAGTTTGAAGTCGAGTGTTGAATGAACGGTAAATGAACATCCGATTGTTGAAATTGAATCGGAACTAGGTTGTTTGAGAGATTTAATCGTTTTTGATGTGTTTGAGTAAGAAAGCGTTTGAAACTCTTTTAGCAAGCTTTTTGAAACCTTTAAACGTTATTGAAAGTTTTTTTTAGCTTTCAATTTCTGAATAAGCTTTTTCCAGAGAATGTTTTATCAAGCTTCAAATTTAAATGGCCAAGATTTCACTTACACAAAGTCAAGTCTTTATGAAAATGCTTCAAGTGTTCACCAAAAGCTTTCTTTTTTAAAACTCAGAAGCATTTTTCAATTTCCTTTCACTTCAACAAAGCTTCAATCTTGCTGCCCCATAAACCGATCACTCACCCTAATAAGTTCATTAAAATTCTCTTCGTCTGTTTCAGAACTGGTGGATAGAGTGCTTTTAGAAAAATATATTTCATTTCATAACAAAGAATTAATAGATTCTGATCATGAACAAACTTCAATATAAATATTTTTTAGACTTCACTAAAATAAAAACAAGTTTTCTTTCTCCAATTTTTTTTTGCTTCGCATAAATTTTCTTTCTGTTTTTCATTAAAATTTCTTTTTATATCCTCATTTACATAATAAACGTTTTTATATATTTTGGCAACTTTTGGAATTTGATTGAACCGTTTAAGTTTCCCGCTTTTTTCGTTCAGTTTTCTCCCTCCGGTTTTAACCTTTTCGATATTTTTTCCGTTGTCAGCTTTTTCTACTCCAACACAAAGTATTTCTTTTCTCGCCTCGTCTAATAATTTCCATCCTAGCTTAATGGGGAATTACTTAAGTAAAACGACTCATTTTGCTTGTCGGGAGCGTGGAGGAATGGGAGACGCTGTGTCGTTTCCATAATAACGGGAGCGAGAAGAAAATACCACGGAAATAAAAACGTCGAAATAAAAAACGGATGGAAATTATTGAGAAGGATGGAGGGGGTGATAAAGAGAGCGAAAATAATTTGCGGATTGTTTTTCCACTGGATTTTACGAGTACGCTGAATAACAACGAGAAGAAGAAAAACCATTGTAAAGGATTCCCAACGCTTATCAAAGCGAATCTCTCGCGCTTCGGCATAAAAAATTCATAAATTCCATCAATAGCTTCGGAGAAGAGTGAAAATGTAGCTTTTTACGATATTTTCGCTTCCTTCGGTGCCTACTTCATTAATGTTAACATATTTTCCCAGTGCACGACCGTGTTGAATTGCATTGGAAAGCGTTTCCAAGTGACATTCTGGATTCTTTTGTCCACCCGAATTTTCCGCTGAAAGATTTAGTGAAGCTAGCTAAAGCCAGTTAAAGATTCAGGCTTAGAATTGCCGTGTCAAAGTCGTCACTTGTCAGCGACTTTCCAACAGATGCCAACGTTTACACCCCCGCCATATGATTTTTGATTTATCTCGTCGGTACAATGATTGCGTGAAAAGTTGTTGTGTTCGTAAGTGTCCCTTAATTACCGATTAACTTAACAGGCGACATAAAAAATTCACATTTAATAGTCGTAAGAAGGGGCGTGTGGCGGGTCTCAACATAATAAAAATGGAAAATTATTTACATAAATTAAAGCCACAATTAGTGCACAGTTTAATTAGAAAAAATATTATTCCTAGCTCTTAATTGCTAATCGACGAGGCAATGAAAAACTATTAGCATGTCTTGTGGAATTAAGAAGATTACGATCAACTAGTTTACTCAAGAAACCATTAAATTAATGTCGTTTTAACGCTTTCTTGGCGTAACGAAACGGGAAATCGTGAACACTCGAGACGTTTCAGGGCAAACGCTGCATAAAATATCGAACTTTGATGTAGTTTTACATCCCGGAAGTTCAAAGGGTTGTTAAACAAGCTTTCAGGAAGCTTTTTTTTTATAATTTCACACCACAGAAGTTCAATTTGTTCGATCCAATGAGCTTTAAGCATTGCTAAGTTTGCAAGCTTTCAATATAAAACAAACGAAAGATACAAAAGTCATGATTTAATATCTTATTAAAGGCCCTAATTGTATGAATAGTTATAATTCAATTAAATCTGTTGGTTAATTAAAAGTCTTTCTGTTGGAAATTAGCTCGCTCTCGGAAAGAAAACATATGTCTTCCATCGTCTCTCCACCCCTTCAAACAAATCTTTTATCATAAAGTCACTAAGAATTCCTGAGTTTCTTCTCCGACTTTGGACGCCAACTCCTGCAAACTAACTGCTATGTTGAACAACTAAGTTTTAATTAATGTTCTTTCGTGAAAAGTTCGTTTCTCGTGTTTTACTTCCAAATTTCTTGACGTTAACCGAAAAACAAAGCTGAACATGAAAGTTTTTGTCTTCAATTTCTTGGTGAGATTGGCGAATCTTCCGCACTGGCAAAATTGTGAAATATTTTCTTCTTTCTAGTTCGGGTGAAACCCATTTCATTTGACATTTTCGAGTGACTGGAAATCAAAGGTCGTCCTTTTTGTTCTGTCCGTTCGAATGTTCATCATAAATGACTGGAAACACAGGCAAGTAAAACAGGGTTTTAGTCAGGTTTGTCGACCTCGATCCGTCGGCAATAATTTCCGGACTATTTCATGTTGTAAGGATTCAGGTCTTTCGATTTATGATGTCTGCATGGTGTGCACGAGTGTGTTTGTGTGCATATGTTGGTGGCTTTTGTACAGAAAATGTCAATCTATCTCTTTATTTTCAACATTAATCAATAAAACTCTGTGTTCATTCAATCAAATTGACCTCTGATTTCCTTTCGTCATTTTCCCTACTATCTTTGTTCGTTGCTTTGGGTGAGTCTGCTTCATGTTTCACAATTGAGAAAAATTCGCCAAAGTCAGCGTTATGAAAATTGGTTCAAAGGTTAATTTATTTATGAGTGAACAGAAAATTAATGAATGGATGGCATGGTCGTTACAAATTACTTTATAAAAAGACACGAAAAGCTCCCAGAAAAGCGATACATTTCCATAAAAAGTCCTTATCAGTAATTTCGTCGGAAACGATGTAGCGAATAATTTGAATTTTCGTGGGCAGGCTTTTCCAAATCATCGTTAGCTGGGTGCGATGGCGATGTCGGGCGTGGTTCGATATATTTGAAGCACAATTCAAATCCGCGATTTGTCAATAGAAAACCACGTCCAAAGCTTGCGAATTTGAAGTTCAAAGCTAAGTTTAAAATTGACTTGAAAAGCGCAAGTTTAAATGTCATCAGAAATGATAAAATCCAACTCAGCTTTTGAAAAGGCATGGCTCGATAACAAAACAGCATTCTGTTTATAAATTCTCTGTGAATGTTTGAAAACAAGTGCATCCAGGCTTCTCGTATCGCCAGACACACACAAAAGTCTTCAACTTTTCATGTAACTTCTGTTTTAACAAGAGAGTGGGAAAAACGAAAACTATTTGCTCCATTTATCAACGTGGATGCTTCCACAACATTTTCTCGTGGAAAACACTACAATAAAGCTTGAGAAGAAGCTGCTCGCCGAGAAGCGGCGTAGACTGATTGAAATATTTTTCATCCACAACGAGAATTAAATTCTCGAAGCCCATTTAAGAAAACAATTCCGAGTGGCCATTAATTAATCACAGAGATGGCTGGTTTATGACTGGTGCTTTCCAGTTTCTTCTTGATACGAAGAAGATTTAAAGTGCTCGGTAATTAATCTCCAGTTTAATTCCACTTTTCTGCACCGTCTTTGCTTTTCACATGGATGAAGATCGCATTTGTGTAATTACAATCTATCAGAAGCGTGGCTATTCGTTTTTGGTTTGTCGCAATTAAGGTGAAATCACCTTCCGAACCGTTTAGTTACTTGATAGCCGAAAGGGTTTGAACTCTGTAGAACTGGAACTTAGAAGAATGGCTTTCCGAAACCTTCAGTTTGCATTACGTGCAATAAATTAAGATTTAGCTCTGTCGGGCTGTACCACCACGCGCTCGTCGCACCTTTAGTTACTCATTCGGTGTTGTTTCCTTTTCTACCTCTTGCAGGCTGCAAAAGGCCAACGAGTGGAAAAGGTTCGCTCTGATAAATTGCTGTTTAAGACTTTTCTTCGTGACGAGACGTGAATTTTAAAAAGCTCTTTGAGAAAAAAGCTTTGAGCTTTTTAATTTTTGATGAAGAGGAAAAGTTTTGCCTCGCTTGGGAAATTTTTTTCGTTCCACATTCAGTACTCGCGAATCGCAGGAAAAATTCTTAATATTTACAAACACAATTAACTTCTTTCTCGTTCCCCTTCAGAAGTTTCTGTTTAAAAAAGTTTTCGGCTGTTCCGCGATTTTTTGAAAGGAAATGACGTCAGCTGTGATTTGATTTGGTTGTTGGCGGATCTAATGGATTTTTTGAAGTTGCTTTTGATCTTTGTAGATTGTAAACTTTTGATTTCCGAGCTTTTGATCTTTGCTATTCAATTTCAATCAAGGAACTTCATTCTAGGAAGCATTGATCTTTAAATTGAAAGTGGATTTGTGTTTTTCGTAATCTCACTAGAAGTTCCGATTTTGATCTTTTTGAACCTCGTCGAAACCCGCAATCATTTTCTTCGCATTTTTCCAACATCCTTCGATAAGAAGCTTTTGTCAACATTTATTTCGTCTTACTTTGCCTAATCTGCTGCGCCAACATTTAATTGAAGAAATGGAGATGCCAATATTTTTGGGTTTTCTTCGTATTTGGGGAGATCACAATTTCGTCACGTGTTCACATTCTTGGCATAGTTCATCTCTCAATTACAATAAAGATAAAAAAGGCATTTCACATGTTTAGCTTTTGTGTTTTCAGTTTTTCTCGCCTTTGTATTGTAACTTAGTATTGCTTATAATTTCTTTCTTCTTGTATTTTTGGTTGTGGTTGAGAATGTTTCAAAAGCGATAGAAAAACTGGAACAAACATAAACACTCAAATAGCTTGCAAGAGAAGTTCGTGGATGAAAGAAACATAGGAGAGTTCCGTTTCAAGCATTTTCTATTTTTGGCATTGGTCCTGACTTGATTTTTGGTGTGTGCTTTGTTCATCGGCATCCGGGGCGGGGATGGCACAAGTGGAAAGCCTTCATAACTGACATTTAAAGTTCATGAAGAAGGAAAACTTTAACATAACGATTTGCTCAGCGTACGTGTGATGTATTGCGGTGCAGTCATTTGCACAGCAACGTCATTATTTTAACGCTCTAGTGCAGCAAAATATCTTGCACGCTTCTTTGCTGTTGGCTTGTTCCGGCCAGGGCAGAAAAAGCAGCAACTAATTGGTCAGTGTTATTTGCACACATATAAATCCGGAATGTTATTTATGTCTGGTCAGATAATTTTTCAAGTATCTGTACTGATGCCGGTGCAATTATTGCACAATAAATTTCTAAGTTTAATTTACATTCGGATCGAATTCCTGCACGTTTCCGATCTGTGTTCACTTATTCAGGACTCAGTAATTTGTAGAAATGCTTCGCCTTCTTCTCATCTGCCAACTCCCGCCACCGTAAATTTACTTTCAATTTCTAGGGAATTGAATAATTCAAACTGAATCAAGTTTGTTGTTTGAAGAGATGCTTTAAGTTGTCCACAAAAATGACGGAGCCACCGTTTCCACTAAACCCTTCACGTAAGTCTTGGAAAAATGGAAGAGTCGAGATTAATTCTTCTTGATCTCCGTTCTCTTTTTTGACTTGCTTTATCGCTAAACTTTATTTATCTATCATTATTTTCTCTCATTTGTTATTTTTGTCTGGTTTGGTAGTATCGAAAGATGGTAAAATGGATTCTCTAATGAATTATTAATGTGTTTCAGCTTCTCTTCATCCTATATTATGTAATGTGGCTTGCTTTTAGAAACTCATTTAAATGTTTATAATTTGGATAAGGGTTCGGTGAGTGACGTCATGGATGTTCTAACATGACTTAAAATGATCTACTTTGATGCCAAATTAAGACGTTATTCCAACATGACGTCAAAATCACGTTGACGCGACTACTTCTGCACACCCCACTTTGGATTCATCATTTTTATAAGAAATTTTATTAGTTTTGGTTTCTTAATTATTAAGAAAGAACACATTTGTCATTTTTTATTGAAAAGTTTCTTTAATTAGTTAAAAAAGGAGTTTGATTTACCTTTAAACTGCCTCTAAATGTTTTTTTTTTCTTTATCATTTTTTTATTCATTGAATTCCTAAGTTTTTTGTCTCAATTTCACTTGATTCTCGGTTGTAATACTGAGTTATACTAATTAACTACGATGCATGTGTTGTGTTTGTTTGTTTTTTGTCATCTTTAAAACTCATCTTCAGTTTTTCATTTGCGACATAATCAAATTTCCTAGATAGTTTTCATTTTCATTTTAATTATCATTTTTCTTCTCAATTTAAATCTTAAGCGTCATAAACTTAAGAGTAAATAGTAATGACTTCTCGGCCACCACCTCGCACCATCAGAACGCGTTCTAATCCTTCGGTTAGAACCTCTAAGAATTCCATGTCTGTGAAAGAAAAAGAAGAAGTTGAAGTCGATTTGAATTTAAATTGGCAATTTTCTTTGCTATTTGCATAAAAACATCGTTGTGGGACGTTGTGAATGGGTTGCCATCTGCTTAGCCATCCGCGGGACGTCTTTGACTTTGTTGATAAAACAATGCATCTGAAATTTTAATTGTTCTAGCTTCCGCTGTTGTACAATTGTCAGGGAACCAATTTTGCTAATTGGCTACTGAATGTCGAAGTTTTAATTGTTTAATCGTTTCAATCTCTTTGAAATTTATACAATTAACCAAATTAGCATTTTCATAAGTTTAACTGTAATGCTGAGTTGTTGATTCACTGCAAAACATCGCAATAGTACGTACTGAGGCCATCACTAGTTTAGTTTCTCTTAAAGTTTCTTTAAAATTTCCCATAGGTCTTACTTATCCAAATGGCAACCCAAAGAAATCATAAAAGTTTTACTTACAATTGCATTCTCGCTCCAGCGAAGTGTCTTTCGGTGGACCGGGCAGGTTGAGAATTACTAATTGAGCGTCATGGGATTTGTTAACAATCACTTCATTAAGTTTCACAGCTGTATGCATTCGGCGCACGTTGCCTTCGTCTCTGAAAAGTTTCGGATCAAATGGACTTTTACATCCACGGGAAAGAGATTCGTTCATGTTAGAGCACTCTGCATTAATCCAATTGCTGGGAAAGGATTTACTCAACGTAACCATTCCGCTAACGAGTCATAAATTTTGAAGCTACGGTTGCGGCAGTTGTCAACGTGCGACTTAAAATCGATATCCGAAACGGAGGTGAAATACTTTGAGGTTGAAATAAATTACACTTTCATTGCCGAAAAGTTCCTTAACATTAATTAAATAACGAGCTTAAAAGCTCGAAAGGAATGTCCGTCATAAACTTCAAAGTATTTCATTGCAACGTTCTTGGGTCGGTTTCGTTTCTCATGCCTTTGACTACAGCCGGTTCAACCCAAATTGCAAGATTCGTCACTTACGGCTTTTTCTTCTTGTCGTCAGTGCACGGAGCGGAAGATGATTTGCTATCGGTGTTATTCTTGTCGTCATCTTCTTCGTCATCCTCGTCGTCGTCACTGAGTGGAAGCTTTTCGGAGCTTTCTCCGCCTTTGATTGACACGTTTTCTGAGCTTTTGACTTTCTCATCGTCTTCTTCTTCGTTTTCTTTGGTGTCCTTGTCTTTTTCAAATTCCATCTGATGGAGAGTTGAAACGATAGAATGGAAAAATGATTCCAATTTTAATTTTAATTAGTATCATTGTTGCGTGATTAAAGCGTTTGGGGGCATACGTGAGTGATGTCAAGGGAGAGTTCTGTTCATATGATAACCTTTTTGTTGCTAGAATTTTTGTATCTCCAGGTCACGTCTTAACAATTGACATAACTCAGAAAATATTTCACAGCCTGACATCACTTCCGCACTCCCCCTACATCCTGTATTAATGTAAGTTTACTTCATTGGATTCGTCCTTGTCGTTGGCATCGGGTTTCGTAGGATCAACAAATCTCACTTTGCTAATTGTCGTTCGTGCGCCTTCATGACCTGGATGGTGATGATCAACGATAGCTTGTACCTGGGACACGAAATAAATTAATTCAACATTTCTCCTTCAGTAAGCAGTCTCTCATAAAACTTTTATTCTGTTTTCTGGTTTTTTTCGAGAGCGGAACATTCATGATGATGCTTCTAAATGTTGATGATTTTTGATGGAAAATGAATGAACAGAGAGAGAACAGACACAACAATAACGACAACTACAAGATGACGATGAAAGTGTTTAGTTCTTGAATTCATTTATTTTGGAATGAGTTTTCATGTTAATGAATTGTCCGGGGCGAAGCAGAGAGCCAAAAAACACAAAAGTTTTCTCTGCTGATGAAAATCGCTTGTAGCACATTTTCGGGAACATTTAAAATCTAACTCAACAAAAAAAAACTTTGTACGTGATGCGATACAAGAGTCTTAACAAATCGATGCTGCACGAGAAGGAAAATTTGCAGAAATGTTTTGTAAGCGAAAAATCTCTTAATAGCAGCCAGCGGAGTGAGAGAGAAGGGATTTTCAGTGTTGATTGTGGAAATGAAGAAGTTCTACTCATTTTTTTATCATTCAAGCACATGAGACAGAAATAAAGCCGCAATAAATGTGTGTAACAGAGAATGTTCATAAAACTTTCATATTTAGAGTGGAATTCTCGGCGCTTTGCGGGGGATCCCAAACTTTAACCGCTGTAAGCTTAAGGAACACATACGACGCTAGTGAAAGTTTTGCCAGAGAACGCTCTAAATCGTTCCAGATAAATTTAATCCTCGGGGAAACAAAAAGCGTGATTTCTGGAAATTTCTCAGCTTTACAAATTGTGATTTCGCCGATATTATTTCACGTTTTGCGGAAAACTCTTCGAATAACGAGCGCTTTATGCATGAAATGGCATATACTTTGTTTTAAGTGAGACAAAGTTATGTAACGTGTGTGTTTCTGGTGTTTTTGATGAACGTTTGCCTTGTTCAAAATAGCTTTGAACTTTAGAGTTGTTCACAAGCTTTTCTTAGTTCAGCAAGCTTTAAAGCAAGCTGTGCAAATTGCTAAACTTTCTAAAACATATTTAAAAGTTTAAAAGCTTTAAGGAAACTTTTATAAAACTTTTAGCAAACTTGCAAAGCTTCAAAAGGCTTTCAAGTTCATGAAATTGTTTTAAAAAGTTGTTAAAATGACATTTTTACAGCATCATCAGCAAAAAGTCCCTAAAATCGTACATCGCTGAAAATTTCGACTTATACACGACAAACACCCGCCAAACATCCGAATGTAAACGTTTTCTGCAAACAGTAGATCGCTGATACGCATTACTGCCTTTTTCATTTTATTCTCAACCCATTCATGTAAATTCTGCACATAGCGCTTGGGCGAAAATCAAGGCAAAGGCAAATTGAGATGTTACGCACTTGAAAGTCTTTAAAAGCGAGCGTCACTCTAAACTGTTATCATTGCCATGTCATCATTATTTATTGAGGTGTCACGACAAGACTCAGCTCACAGCAGAAAATAAAAAACGAGGGCTTTAGACTCCATCAAAGTGTTTTTCTTCCCGTTTCCCCTTCTCCGCTGCTGTTATTTCTGATGAATTTGATTAAGTTCCCTTTTGTGTGTCGGCTAGGCTGAAAGCTTCCGAAAGAGATGAGACGAGAAGTATCGAAAGATAAGAAACAAATTCTTTGTGTCAGGTTTTGCGTGTTGTCCTGCTTCTTTCCACGCTTCTTTTCATCGTCCCACATAACAACATCCACTAACTCCTAGTTTAATAAATTGATTTTAAAGTGACGACATCTTTAACTCGTGTGCAAGTGGCATGCAGAGAAAATAAATGTCCACTTTAAGTGGTCTAGTTTTAGATAAATTTTCAGTCACAGCCACTTTCAACCATAAAAGCCAGAGTTAACTAAAAAAGTTAGATAGGTGGTTGATATGGTTTCTATGGGTGGAGCTAACAAATGGATTGTTTTTAAGTTGTGTCAAGCGTAGTTTTAAAGTTTATTCGAGGTTTTGGTTATGTTTGCTTTAAAGAAGTGTTTTAAAAGCTTACATGAAAGTTTTTTGAAATAAGTTTATGAAGACTTTTACGAAGCATTTAGAAAGCTTCGATCAAGGTATCTATTAAGCTTTTTGTAAACTTTAGGAAAGCTTCCTGTAAACTTTTACTAGCATTAACCTTAAAAAGCTTCAGGAAAGCTCTGTCGAAAGCTCGAATTCTTGCATCACTTAACCATCAACCACTCCAAAAAGATACTCAAGGCTAAAATACACTCCAAAAATAGAGACACATGTAGCTATCATAGATGTAAATGAGCGTTGGCGTGTGAGCAACTACGTTTGGGATGTTGAATGGATAATGAGAACAAATGAGGGACTATTCGTTTCAGATGAAGCAGCGACGTATTCGTTTCAACCCCAAAAGTGCTGGAGTTTTGTGTGTTCTCGACTCTCCTTTTGTCTTTTTCTTTGGAACGACATACAAGTGTAAGCGATAAATAAAAGCAAACATAAAGCAACTAGACAGTAGCTTTACCGTCATTTTATCGTCATGACAGCTAAGACACACAGAACGCGCGGCCTGGATTGGGTCGAGATGATGGGAAAGTTTTAATATGGAAGTCGTGCGACAGCAATAAAAAACATCACAACATCAAGGGATGATACGAAAAAGCGATGATGATGATTTATTGATGGAACTTTATCAAAAGCGTTATGAAAAATGTTGATTTCTGATATCAATGAACTTTTTGCATGGACGATGCGAGTCTGTGCGTGTGTCAGTTTGATGAATTAATGAATTGAGGTCAAGATCGAGTAGAAACGCCACCGTGATTCAAATCATAAATTGGAAAACAAACTCAAATTAAATGCAAACACAAATTGAAAACAGTAAAAATAAAGCAAACAAAAGGGTGAAGATTTGAATTACTCCGCGATGGATTCAGTTGGCGGATTAAAAATATCGAAATGAATACAATCATAAAGGAAAACTTTGCATTTAATGCACCAGTAATAAAAAATTGAAGCTTCCGCTCGTTCAAGGGTGGCCAGAAGTATCGAGACTGCAGAAAAGATTGAAGTTTGAGGTTAACATGCGCGATTACTAGGTTAAGTTCCAAAAAAGCTTTTGTAGTGGAGCTGGCCACCCAACCCTCAACCCTTTACAATGCTTGCACAAGAAATTAGCACAGCTTCATGAGACAAAAGTTCGCTTTTGAAGTAAACGAGCTCATTGAGATGCACAACGTCACTAACGAACGAGCGCACACAATGCTGCGAAAAAGCTCAGAAACTGATTGAGAAAATTGGGTCAATAGTTGTGTCAACAATCGTTCCCCATTCTCGTTATTGAAAAATCAACTACGGGTGAAATGAGAAAGTCTGAATTCACAGCGTCAACGATGCAAAAATGTATTGAAGTGCATGCTTTGACTCGATCCTGTGTAAAGTTGATATTTCTACATGTTCCCGCTGCTGAAGGTTTGAAATTTCATGCAATCAACTCGTATTTTCTCAAAGCACAGGAAGTTTTGAGAAAAAGTTTGAAGCACAGCTTGAAATTTTTGCAAAGAAACTTAAACTCTGTCGAGTTACAAGCTGGATGCTTTCTCATGCACATGTCGGTGAGTCCTAAGATGACGAAATGTGACAAAGCAGAATTTCCTTTACCCTAAAACGATGTGCAATCAATGTGTGGTTGGGTGGCTCGTTGTTAAACATGAAAATCTTCTTCAAATTCTTCAAACGATATCAATTTAAAAAAAAAATGAAAAAAGCTTTTTGTGATTAAATGAAAAGGCGCTTTCGCAAAACATAAACAGGAGCGAAAGCGGTAGCTTATAAAAGTTCAGTGATTAAGCTAAATTGTTCGGTTGTGTAGTAAAGAAAGAAAGGTTCTCTTTGGGACCATTCTCTGTTTCCAGCACAAGCGCTGCTTTTATTTGCAGTTGCAAAAGCTTTTCCTAAAAGCAGCTGTGAAGCTGGAAAAGTCAAGTGAACAGTCCCAGAGTTCAGTGAGTTTTCTCACTCCAGGTTTTCACGTGAGTGGAATTTGGTTTTAGAAGTTTCCTGTTCATTGAAATACTTGAAAGCTTGCAGTGGTGAAATTATATAATCAATTTAGTGGAAACAATTGAAGTGTAATTTCTTGCTTCATCTGCAAGTCCACACTCGAGGAATACTTGTAAGTTTGGCTCTTTAAAGACTTGCAAGTTTTCCTCTTGAAAAACTTTCAAGTTTGTCTTATAAAACACATGGTAAGCCAGATTGTGAGGTTAGTTTCCAATAAAAGCTTCATGGACAGAAAATTTCATTGCCAAACACAAACATCAACTTCCTGTCAAGTAGCAGCTTACAACCACTGTCTTCAACGGTGGTTTACACTCAAAACCGTCAAAAATTCTAGCAAAATTAGGTGCTGGAGAACCAAAGCCTCTCAAAATCCTCCAGGAAAACGAAAAAACCAGGTAAAAATCAGAGCCTAGTTAGCTGAAATTAAATCCAAAACAAAAGCGTAAAAGGAGCAAAAAGTTTGCACTCACATTTGAGATAAATGAGCGCAAAAAGTAAGGAACGTAAAATTAAATTGAAAGCGCCAAATTGGATCATGGATGTGAAAAAAAACGAAGAAAACAAACTCAAATAAAACTTTTCCGAAGTTTTCAACTCGGGTTACGGGAAAAAATAAAGATTTTGGTTCCTGTATAAGCGTTGAAAATCTTATGTGTGAGGTGAAGAGAGTCTTTCTGCAGTTGTTTTGATTCATTTTTGCTATAATCGTTTTGCAATAATCTTTACCAAAGGCATTTTGTCCTCGCCGGATTCATTGTTGTATTCATCAATATTTGACATCTTTAGCAATTTATTATTTCGCGGAAATTTGATTTTTTTTCGTACGAACGACGAGAAAAAAGAGAGAAAGAGAAAAATACAAAAATTTATGCTTAATAAGTTTCGTCTTGAGAGAAAATGTCAAGGAAAGGCAACTCTCTGGTTGACGCTAGGGAAGGTGTTCGTTGAATATCAAAGGAAGACAAATGAACGGTTTCCTTTTGTATCATGTTTCAGGCTTTGTTTGCACAAGGCGATTGCTGACGGGAAATTGCTCATCGTGGCTTATCACGCTGCACGCTAATTTGAGTGGATGACCTTGAGTGACGCTTTCAAAATTTTCGCAGGTTATATTCTCAAACATTGTCTGTAAAGCTAGCCGTCACTTGAGCACACTTCCTTAATTTGCATATTAATTCCCTTCAACTCCCATCAGTTTCACGCTCTAAATTTTTAAGACAGCGGGAGCGAACTGAAATTCATTTTTTTTTCGAGTTCTCCTCGCAATGCCACAAGACGAACAACGGATTTCAAAGCTATCCGCCACCAAAAATCTTGTTAGTCACACTCACCACTCCCATCGACTCCTTTTTGTTGAGGCGCAGTTCGCGAAGCATCTGGTTTCGTTGTTCCATCATTAGAGTTCTCTCATAAGTATACGCTGATATGTCGTTATCCATCTGGTGACGGTAGAAAGAACATGTTAGCAAGACCGGATGAGATTTATGTCGTTGCTGGGCATGTGGATGGAATTTCAATGATGTCACTTAGGAACTTTTGGTTTTGAGAGATTCTAACATCAAAATTTTCGGCATTGAAATTATCTTTTCCTGTTCTGACATTACTTTATGGTTTACTTTATGGATTAACAGAATTAAGTTTCTTTTCTTAGTTTTGAGGTTAGGTTATTGACACCCTTAACTAGTATTTGTAAGGTTTTTAATCTCTATTTTATGAATTCATATGCTTGTGGGTAATTTGTATAATTCATTTGAGGTTAAAATCCCAATCACTCTCTTCAGACTTCCAAAGTGACATCACTGACTTTCACCGCCATCTCAAAAACAAGCTTTCGCCTTCTTACCATCTCGACAACTTCCACCTCCGCTTCAATTCGCAAATGGTACAAGAAAATCTTCAAATCCTTCTTAATCTGAATCGAATTGTCTTCCATTTGTGCGATCGTGAATATTCTCATTTTGCAGTTCTTCCATGTGCGGTGTTGTTTCAACAAGAAGGGCAATAGCATCAGCAATCCACCATCGTGAACCACCCACCAGACATCAATGTTGCCACCGATTTTCGAGGCGGTGTCGGGGAAAAAGTTGATTCCTTTGGGAACAAGCAGAGCCATGCGAGAGGTGCTGACAGAGCGGACTGTTTGTAAGAACGCTTGCCACGACCGCTTATCTTCGTCCTGACGCCATCCGTATGGCCACCCGAGAATCACTGTGTTCGGCTTCAATCCGCCCAAGCCAGTCGTTTGAACGCTGTTGATTTGTGAAAAGCAATAGGAAGAGAAGAGAAAAAGCAATTCTTCTTAGTCAAAACCAAATTGATTAACTTCAGACGTTCGCTGGCGGATTTTGGAAGCAAAACAACTCCCACGAGCGAAATGAGGTTGCTAAAATGTTGCGATCGGGTCTTACATGTGCGATAATCCTTCGGCAACATTCTTCGTAACAAGAACATCGACAAATCCCTTGACACGTTCGTCATCCATGTGTTTGCGGAGATTTGCCTTTGCCGTCGCTGCAGCCTGATGACGCTTAACGAAATCCCCGGGAACGACCGCCATGCACACAGTCAGACCCTTGCCAGCTTTCAATTGCGACACGAATGCAAACAGCTTTCGGTATTTTGGCATCAAATCGTCGTTGAGTTTGCACAGGACGAGTAATTGTGGTCGCCAGTTTTTGGTGTGTGGTTGACCTGGATAAGAAAGCCAAAAAGATTTGCGAGGGAACGGCAGAAAGTAATAATAATTAGGTCGATAAGAAGTCTCGGTAATTAAATTCCGTTTAGCCCGGGGGCCACGGTGGGCTCCACTCACCTTCTTCCAAGCGCAGCAGCGAGTAACGAGCAGCCGACAGCGCCAAACCTCGGATTCCATCGCCCCATTCCTTCTCAGCCCTACAACCGACGTAATGAAAATATTTTAACTAAACTGTGAACGCTAATGGACGAGTATCAACCATTCACATAATTCTTGATTTTCAGCCGTAGGCGTTATTTGTAATGGACGGAAATTCGTGAATTGACCAGTCTTTAGTGTAAATTTCATTCAAGGGTAAACCGTCGTAAGGAAATTTTGGTTTTCTTCTTCAAGTCGTCATCTTGATGAGTTTAATTAATCAGCGTGTCAGCCTCAAGCCCAGTTTGGTCAACAATTTACGACCGACTTAAAGATTTTATGAGACCTTCGATCGAAGTTGCTGCCCGTCCATCACAATGAGACGACCCCACGCAGTTCCGTTTATTGAATTGCCTAATGGCATGTTAGCGGGAGGTTAAAAGCTTCCCAACCTCGGGCACCACTTGAGTGGTCTCGAAAATCGAAGGGTTTGTGTTTCATCGCCAGCCGCAAGACTTACCCGCAATATTCAATGTACTTGTACATGACCACGGCCATTCCCATAGCAATTGCCGCGAACAGCACCGACGTCATCAGCATAATGGAGATGCACAGAGATAATCCAATGAAGGAAAGAATCCTGTTGAAGGTAAAATGAGAGACGTAAATAAATATACCAGATGGAAAAAACGATTTTCCAAAGTTTATGTTTCATTTTTATTCCAGACCGGCGTTAAGTTCGAAAAATAAATGCTCCTTCCTTTTCACGAGCTTTCCGCCGCGTGTCTTACTTTAATAAGGAAAACTTGGTGAAAAAGAGGGAAACAGTCACATTCGCAATTGAATGAACATGAAGCGTCGGCGAAATGGCACCGCGTTAACTTCGGGCATACACTTTTTACGGAATTGTTAAGCCTTTGATTAAAGTGGCCGATGATAGTTGTGCCTTTATGAAAACACTTGTTTAAACTCGCATTTATGCTGCCAAACAGCGCCTTGATCATGCAAATTCAGCAGGATTTCTTCGAGTTTATTAAAAATTCCGCCAACAAAAAACATATTTTTATCAGCTCGATTCAACAACGCCCCCTGCGTGACTTGTGAAGCTCCCGACTGTCATAAATTCGCATGTGAGTGAATGTAAAAGCTTTAAGAATTCTTGAAAAAGCCAGCAAGGCACTTGTTGCCACTACTTGAAAGCGTGTCGTGTACATGAAGTGTCGAGGGGGTTAGAGAACAGTAAAAAAGGGGAAAAATTATTTGGGTAAAGGGTGTGAATAATCAAATGCCATACAGTTTGGGGCTGTTTTTGTGCTGATTATTTTTGCACACTCTTGTTGTGTGCCTTGAAAATGTGTCTCCATGCCGTCGCTTACAGGCCAAATTTCGTGAAAAACGAACTCGAGAAATTCGTTTCCAGCCATTTTTCTCTTATTTTCGGAGTAAACTTGTTATTTTCTTCTTTTCTTGATTCAATTCAAATGAATAAACATTTTCTTTCCAGGCTATAAATTATGTACATATGTTTGCATAAAGTTTTTCTCTTCGGCGGATGGCTTGATGAAAAAAGTCAGCACAGAAAGGAGAGAAAAAACTATGTGCAGAAGAAGCCGATGAAGACGTTTCCCAGAAGTTTTCTACGAGACGTTATGACAAGAAAGCTGGTTGAAGCTTGAAAAACGAGATTCAAATTCTTAAATAAATTCTTATCAGGCATACAAGCTGAAGCCCGTGAAAAGCAATTATTCTCAATTTAATGAAGGGCGGCAGCGCGGATATAAAAAGTTTTGCACCTGGAGAAACTTTATCTTTTGAAAAAGAAGGAATCGCAGCATTTTTTGTGCTTAATTACAGTGTCAGCCGAGATTTCAGCACTCAATTAAGAGATGTGCGTCAGGCGACAAGCGGTAAATAATAAAGCAACTTTGTTTTGAATTGAAATGTCATGTTCTTGGTGTCGCAGCTAAGAGGCTTCAGATTATCTCCGAATTGAAACTTTTCTTGGAACTTGTCGTTTCGACACTCGCAAAGTCTTCTATAAAGAAAAGTTTTCTTTTAATGACAGCAGAGAGACGCTTCGATGGGGTCGTTTGAAAGCTACAACGACGGTCAGAGACATTAAAAGCTTTTTCCTTCTTTAAAATTCACTGGAAATTCATAGCACAACCAAAAAATAGCTTTTTGAAGGAGTCAAATTTCTAGCCAGATTGTATTAAAAGTTATTAAATTTTCGTAAATTTTAATCAAGCTTTTCGTGGTTGTTTTTTCCAACCCAAAGCACCAACTCCAGTCTTCCAACCCAAAGCACAGTAAAACTCATTTTCCACGAAGTCTAATATCCGCCCTTTTTCAGACATTAAAAAGTCGATTATGTGTCTAAAAAAGGCGCAGAAGGAAAAAGTAGCTGCGAGTCGACGATAAGTAGCTCTTCCGAAAGCTTTCGGTGAAACTTTGTATCTTCTTCTTCTCCGGACACCCCACCCTGTTTCTTCGCCGACAAACAACTTTCATGGCTTTTATTTATTCACCAACGACTCCACAATAATAATTTCGTTGTTTTTCTTTTCTGTGACATTGCTTTCGCTATGAACTTTAAGACCACGTTAAACATTTTTCATGAGAAAACTTTGCTACAAGAAATCTTTGCTTTCCGTTTTTTTCCGTTTTGGTGCTTTCTTACGCCTCGATGAGCTCAAATGGTTTATGAAACTTGAATTATTAAGATAACGCAGAGACGACTGTGGTCTAGACATGAAATTTGCGTATTTTTGAAGGCTTTTCACAGGCTTTGAATGAGAAAAAAGTTGATTTTACGCGCTTTCAGAAGTGTTCAAATATATTATTAGTTCAGCAAGCTTTGGAGCTTATAAAATCTTTATCTTAACGCTTTTCAAAAGCTTTAAATATCAGCAAGCTCAAGAATAAATAAGAGCTTTAGCAGCTTCTATGCTTGAATAAGCCTGCCAATAAACTCACTAAATCCATTAAAGGTTTTACAAAAGCTCCACTCATAACAATGTCTCATCCCAGTCACCTGGCCCACCATAAAGGTATCCATGCTGTAACATTCTCCGAAATTCGTTTTGACTTTTAATATCAATTTAACTTGGCCTTGGGGCTGTTTAAAATAATGTTTACGCTACTTCGAAGCGTTCTCTCAATTTTTTTCAGATCCCTAAACGTTTTGCGTACAAACATAAAAATCACCCACGCACTCAAGAGAAACCAAGCAAATCGCCCCCTCAAGACGTTAAGAGTAGCGCTTAAGACAAGAAGATGCTCGTTCACATAAGGTTGGAGATTTAAACGATCGTAATAGTCGAAATATGATTCATAAAATCTACTCACCAATGATAGAACTTGAATCGGGGACGCCAGTTGGGTGTTCGCAATAAAGTTTGCACGGCACAGGCCAGATTAACGAAGCCGTAGCACATGAGGAAGAACATGGACAACAGTGGTGCCAATAA